>SKCR01035228.1:0-134570 GCA_019454045.1 Zanthoxylum bungeanum
GTGGTGGAAATGGAAACTTTGGAAGAGGGAGGGTCAGTTATGGACAGGAGACAGCTCTAACAATGATGTCATTGGTCTGATTTGTTTCAAAGCCTTTCATACAACAGCATAGTGTAAAAACGGGGTTCATAAGGGATTCATTCCTAATCCCAATCAGCTCCAAGGCAAATACAGCTGCTGCTGCTTCTTTTCTGGCCTCACCTGAAAGTGTTGCAGATGAAAGCTGGTATCTAGACAGTGGAGCAACTCAGCATCTTACCAATGATCTTGAAAACTTGCAGTTTGGATAGGAGTTTAATGGTAAGAATCTTTTTCTTGTTGGTAATGGTCAAGGGCTGCCAATCACTCATACACCACCTTTAATTTCAAATTGGTTCTTAATGATGTCTTATGTGTACTCAGATTACTAAAAACCTTATCAATATTTCTAAATTGTCAAAAGATAAAGACATACTGATTGAATTTCTTTATGATATTTGCCTAGTAAAGGACAAGAGGAAGGGTTCAATACTGGCACTGGGGATTGCTGAGGATGGACTATACAAGCTTTTAATTGGTGGTGATTCATGTTCCTCTTATCAAAATAGTTCATCTGTTTTAATACCTAGGTCCATGTTGTCCTGTTTAGCTACAAATAATTCTTTACTTCAGTTTGACAATTCAAAAAATATGAATAATGTTGATTCTTCAAATTTGTTTCATTAAAGACTTGGTCATCCAAGTCAGATTGTTCTTAAAGCAATTGTTAGTTCCATTTTTATTGGCATGTGTCCGTGAAAAAACAAGATCAATTGAGTTGTAATCTGACGTGAAGATTGGTATGCAATTGGACTGGTTTTGACTGTTGTGCTGCTGACTTCCGTTGGTGGTGCGTTCTTCCTCCAGTTCGAACATCTGCGTTATTGCTGCGTTGGTCAACAGGTTCGAACTTTGGCGTTGGTGTTGGGTTTGTTAAACTGTTCGAACGGTTGCGTTAGTGTACCGTTCTTATTTGTGTTCGAACGTTATCATTCCAGTGAGCCCTCGTTCGAGTTCCGTTCCTATTGGGTTCGAACAGTCCCATTCCAGAGAGCTCCCGTTTGAGTTTCGTTTCCATTTTGTTCGAACGGCCTTTGCAGTTTTCATCGCGTTCGAAACGCGTTTGTTGTGCGTTCGAACGGTCTGCGCTTTTCCTGTTTTACTGATGCGTTTTTTTAACCTAATTGAGCCTTTCTAAACCCTACCTATAAAAAGGCTTCTCAGCCCCCATTTTGTTTCAGTGGAAAACACATTAACCCAAAGCCTTAGCTTTTGCTTTCCCTCTCTTTTGAAGATCCCTCCTTAAGATTAAATCTTATTTCATGTGAGTGATCCTCTTGTTTCTTCACCCCTCACCATACACACATAACTACCTGTCAGATTCAATCCACAGAGACTTTAGAAGGTCTGAAGGAAGTTGCTTGGTGCATGCTCATGGAGTTCCTTGGGTGATTACAAGTTTGGGATTAGAATCAGCAAAGTTGTTGCTATAGGTCTTTTCACCATCTCTGTAAGTTTTTCTCATATAGTGGATTTGGGTGGTAGCCTATACCCGGAGTGGTTTTTTACTCTAACGAGTTTTCCACTTCGTAAACAAATCTCCTTGTCATCTTTTACTCTCACTGTTCCTTTCTCTTGAGTTTTCAGATTTGTTTATTAAGTAATTTATTGCTATTGTGGTTGATTGTTCTTCCATTGTTTGTTCTCTATTCGAAACGTGTTTTGAATAGGGTAGTAAATTTTTATTTACGCTTGTTACACCTATTCCCCCCCATAGGTGTGTTGGGTCAGAACCTTGGTATTTTCAATTGGTATCAGAGCCTATCTTCGATCCTTGACCCCTTCCTTATGGAAAGAAGTCAACCTTTAAACTGTCCCCCATTCTTTGATGGGACTGAATATTCTCATTGGAAAGTTCGTATGAAGGGATTTCTAAAGTCCCTAGACGAGAGAGTTTGGATGTCGGTGGAGTATGGGTGGAAACCACCTGTTGTTACTGTAGAAGGAGTTACTTCTCCTAAGGACAAACTCTCTTGGTCCAAGGATGAGTTTGAGGATTGCAATAGAAATAGTAAAGCTATCAATGCTATACATGGCGCTATTTGTACGTCTGAATTTAGAAGGGTTTCTATGTGTGAAGTTGCTAAGGATGCTTGGGATATTTTGGAAACTGTTCATGAAGGTACTTCGTCCGTCAGAAACAATAGACTACAAGATCTAGCCACTAGGTTTGAAATGGCTAGGATGAAAGAGGATGAAACCTTTGATGAATTTTATGCTGAAATAAATGACGTCGTCAACTCTAGTTTTAACTTAGGAGAAATTATTCCCACCAGTCGTATTGTTAGAAAAATTCTTAGATCTCTCCCTGAAAAATTTCTTCGTAAGATCACTGCTATAGAGGAGAGCAAAGACGTGGATAAGCTGAAACTAGATGATATTGTAGGTAATCTTCAGATCTATGAGAGCAAACTTCCTGGTTTTAGAAAGACCAAAAATATAGCCATGAAATCTGTGAAAGTTGAAAAACGTGAAGATTCTGATGATGACAAAGCTTTGTCCCTTTCAGATGCTGACATGGTCATGTTTGTGAAAAGGTTTAAGAAATTTTTGAACCCTAAGAAAAATGACAATTATCCTGATAAGCGATGGATTGAGAAACCTAGAGACAATAACAATCGGTATAGGACAGGTAGGAAAGATAATAGAGAAGAGAAGGATAAGAAATCTCAATCCATTAGGTGTCATGAGTGTCAAGGTTTTGGTCACATTCGTGCTGAATGTCCCACTTTCCTGAAATCGAAAGGAAAGAAAGCCATGGCTGTGTCTCTATCTGATGATGAAGAAAGAGATGAGGAATATTCTGATGACTCAGAATCAGAAAGAAATTTCTCTCACATGGCTTTTACCTGTAGTGTGGATGGCGTAGAAGAAGAAGGAGCCGTCAACGAAAAGTTGGAGAGATCTGAGTGTTTTGAACCTAGTGACTCTGAAGGTGAGGATGATATTCAGACCGCTTTTACCGAATTGTTCAATGAGAGTTTGAGCATCAAACAGTCTAATGCTGAAATAACCAAACAACTCAGAGAGACTGAACTCGAAAGAAATGAGGCTCAAATCAAACTCGAAAAGAATCAGATTATTGTTGTTGATCTCAAGGAAAGAAACAAGGGACTGGAAGCTAGGATCAAGATGTTGGAAAGTGAACTAGAACAGACTCAGTCTAAATTGTCTGCCTTTTCGTGTGGCTCCCAAAAGATTGATCATATGATAGGGCTAGGTGTGTCCTCTGGTGATAAGAGAGGTCTAGGTTATGCTAAGACTGATGGCAATAGTGCCTCCTCCTCCAAAACTGTTTTTGTTCCTGCTAAAAACTTGAGTACTAAACCTGTTAGAGAAGTTTTCCCTAGAGTATCAGGTGATCATTCCGTCACCATAAACAACTCTACTGATGATCAGCCAAAAGCCGCTAGTGCTCTTCCTAGGTTTGTTCCCACATGTCACTATTGTGGCAAAATTGGTCACACCCGACCCAAGTGTTTCAAGCTCAGAAAGAACAACACTAGACCTAGGAATACCTCTCACCAAAAAGACTCTAGCTCGTTAGCTCAACAGTTTTTTGAACTTGCTCGTCAGACCAAAGTTATTAGTGAAAAATTAGCTTTGTTGACCAAGAACTCAGGATCCAATAAAGATCACAGACAGGCTTGGGTTAGGAAGGAAGAGTGTTACGTTGCTCAAATAGCCCTCAAGGCTAGGGACAATCAAATGTGGTACTTCGATAGCGGATGCTCCAGACACATGTGTGGAGATAAAGCTATGTTTGTTTCTCTCGAAGAGAACATGACTGGGATTGTGACTTTTGGTGATGGAGGAAAAGCTCCGATTATGGGAAAAGGAAGAATAGCCTTGCCTGGTTTTCCCATCCTTGATGGCGTCCTGTATGTGGAAGGATTGACAGCTAATTTATTGAGTGTCAGTCATTTCTGTGACACTGGGCTAGATGTTCGCTTTGAGAAGAGAACGTGTTCGGTGTTTAATGCTCAAGGTGAGTGTATCATTAAGGGTCTTAGAACCACCAACAATTGTTACGGTATATTCGTTGGACAGTCCTCCACGTGTAATGCTGTTCATTTAGATGAGATTGATTTGTGGCATCAACGGTTGGGACACATAAATTACCATGATCTTTCGAAAGTCTCGAAAAGAAACCTCATTGTTGGCCTTCCTAAATTAGGAAAGAACCGTAATCTTGTGTGTGGTCCCTGTCAGTTAGGAAAACAGACTAGAGCTAGTTATACTCGTGTTCCTCACATTCTTACCAAAAGGCCTTTAGAACTTCTTCATATGGATCTTATGGGTCCTTCCAAGTCAGAAAGTCTAGGGGGTAAAAAATATATTCTGGTTGTTGTGGATGACTTTTCTAGATACACTTGGGTTGATCTCCTTCGTGAAAAATCTGAAGCTGCTGAAGTCATCCAAGTCTTATGCAGGAGGCTGATGAATGAGAAGGATCTAAACATCTCGAGGATTCGCACTGACCATGGTCGTGAATTCCAAAATTCTAGTCTCGGATCGTTTTGTTCCGACAAGGGTATAAAACAAGAGTTATCGGCTCCCATCACTCCTCAGCAGAATGGTATTGTAGAGAGGAAAAACAGAGTTATCCAGGAAATGGCTCGCGTCATGATTCACAGCAAAGGAGTTGCTTTGCACTTTTGGGGAGAAGCTGTTTTCACTGCCTGCCACATTATTAATCGTGTGTTTCTGAGGCCTGGAACTGAGAAGACCCCTTATGAAATATGGAAAGGGAAGAAACCTACTGTCAAATACTTCAGGGTTTTTGGTAGCTCTTGCTACATTCTGAGAGATAGAGAAAATCTCGCAAAATTTGATGCCAAAAGTGATGAAGGCATATTCTTAGGGTACTCTCAGAATAGTAGGCCTATAGAGTGTTCAATAAACGTACTCTTACGGTTATGGAAACCATCAATGTGACTGTTAATGATGGTGATCGTAGTCTTGATAATGAGAGAGAGTTAGTCCCTGTCATTGATAGTTATGAAGAACCTGATGGTGTAGGACCCTCTGACAGCACGACCAAGACTGATCATTCTGAAAGATGTGATTCCCCTGAGAATGACAAATCTCGTGAATTGGTACCATCGTCTCGTGTTAAGCTACATCATCCTAAAGAAAATGTGATAGGAGATGTCGCTGAGGGGTTGCGGCTTCGTGGAAGATTGATAAATCAATTATCATTTACTTGTTATGTGTCTCAGATTGAGCCTAAAAAGGTTGAAGAGGCTATTTTGGATGAAAATTGGGTGCATGCCATGCATGAAGAGTTAAATCAATTCACTCGTAATGAGGTCTGGAAACTTGTCCCTAGACCCAAGACTACTAATGTTATTGGAACCAAATGGATTTTCAAGAATAAAACTGATGAACATGGTACCATAACTAGAAACAAGGCTCGTCTTGTGGCTCAAGGATATACTCAGGTTGAAGGGATAGATTATGATGAGACTTTTGCACCTGTGGCGAGGTTAGAGTCAATTCGCATTCTTCTTGCTGTTGCTTGTAGTATGAAATTCAAACTCTATCAAATGGATGTCAAAAGTGCTTTTCTGAATGGATTCCTACAAGAAGAAGTCTATGTAGAACAACCCAAAGGGTTTGTGAACACTGATCATCCCGATTCCGTCTATAGGTTAAAAAAGGCTCTATATGGTCTCAAACAAGCTCCTAGAGCTTGGTATGATCGTCTTACTGGCTATCTTCTTGATCATGGTTACTCTCGAGGGGGAGTTGACCGGACTATGTTCATTCGGAAGGTTGACGGTATAATCACCATTGCCCAATTCTATGTCGACAACATCGTTTTTGGTTCTCCTTGTGATTCTCTTGCACATGAGTTTGCAAATGACATGACTCAAGAGTTTGAAATGAGCATGATGGGGGAGCTCAATTATTTTCTTGGTCTCCAAGTTAACAACTTGGAACTGAGACGTACGTCTCTCAATCCAAGTATGCAAGGAACCTCGTCAAACGTTTCGGATTGGAAAGTAAGAAACATACTAGAACTCCCATGAGTACTAGCCTGAAGCTTACTAGTGATTTATGTGGGAAGAGTGTAGATCATACGTTGTACCGTAGTATGATAGGCAGTCTGTTGTACTTAACTGCTAGCAGACCTGACATTGCTTTTAGTGTGGGAGTTTGTGCTCGATTTCAGGCAAATCCTAAGGAATCTCATTTAAGTGCTGTTAAACGTATCATTCGATATGTTCACGGCACTGTTGACTATGGGTTAATGTATACCGAAAACTCTAATACTGTTCTAGCAAGTTACTGATGCTGATTGGGCTGGTTGCGCGGAAGATAGGAAGAGTACTACTGGTGGATGCTTCTATGTGGGTACTAATCTTGTTGCTTGGATGAGCAAGAAGCAGAATGCCATTTCCAGATTTTTACCAGCGCATCCTGGACTCTCATGCCACTATTCTCGCTGAGCTTCGCCTGGTCTCAGGTCACGTATCCGAGGTCCGCTCTTCAGTTCGCCGCCTTGAGGATCGGTTTGACCGTCACCTGTCATCCTCTCGTGCTGGTTCAGATTCCGATGACGAGGAGTCCTCTGCTAGTTCCGAGTCTGACTAGCAGTAGCTGCTTTATTTTGTTTTTCTGGGTTTCCTTGAGATAGAAGGAGTATGTTTATTTGTTTTGTTTTGGGATCATATTTGTTATTAAACCTTATGATGTACTCTCTCCTTTTTTGTTTAATGATGGGATGTTTTGCAAACATTTGACGAACTTTAATGAAAATATTCTGTTTTGAATGTTTCTCCTTCAGTATATCACTGGTGCATGTTTGTGTGGGGGAGTCAGTTTTACATATATATATTTGTTGTTTCCCCTGGAGTATGCATGCTTTGTCATTTCGTGACAAAAAGGGGGAGTAAATTGGGTGTTTTGCCTTGTTACAGGACAGTTCAGATTAAGGGGGAGAAAAATACTTTACCTGTTTTATGTTTTTCTTGATTATCCCAATGCTTTTCACGGTATATTATTGGTTGTGGATGTTTCAGATAACATGTATGTTGCTGTGGAGTTATTGCTTTCAAGACTACTTGGTTAGGTATTAGATCGAGTCCATTTGTAATAAGTCTCTGTTTTGATGGTGGACAGTTGACTTTTTCCTTTTTCGGTCTGTTATCGTAGTGCTTGTTTTAGGTTGTGTTTTGTCACGGAATGCCAAAGGGGGAGATTGTTAGTTCCATTTTTATTGGCATGTGTCCGTGACAAAATAAGATCAATTTGGACTGGTTTTGACTGCTGTGCTGCTGACTTCCGTTGGTGGTGCGTTCTTCCTCCAGTTCGAACATCTGCGTTATTGCTGCGTTGGTCAACAGGTTCGAACTTTGGCGTTGGTGTTGGGTTTGTTAAACTGTTCGAACGGTTGCGTTAGTGTACCGTTCTTATTTGTGTTCGAACGTGATCATTCCAGTGAGCCCTCGTTCGAGTCCCGTTCCTATTGGGTTCGAACAGTCCCATTCCAGAGAGCTCCCGTTTGAGTTTCGTTTCCATTTTGTTCGAACGGCCTTTGCAGTTTTCATCGCGTTCGAAACGCGTTTGTTGTGCGTTCGAACGGTCTGCGCTTTTCCTGTTTTACTGATGCGCTTTTTTAACCTAATTGAGCCTTTCTAAACCCTACCTATAAAAAGGCTTCTCAGCCCCCTTTTTGTTTCAGAGGAAAACACATTAACCTAAAGCCTGAGCTTTTGTTTTCCCTCTCTTTTGAAGATCCCTTCTTAAGATTAAATCTTATTTCATGTGAGTGATCTTCTTGTTTCTTCACCCCTCACCATACACACATTACTACCTGTCAGATTCAATCCACAGAGACTTTAGAAGGTCTGAAGGAAGTTGCTTGGTGCATGCTCATGGAGTTCCTTGGGTGATTACAAGTTTATGATTAGAATCAGCAAAGTTGTTGCTATAGGTCTTTTCACCATCTCTGTAAGTTTTTCTCATATAGTGGATTTGGGTGGTAGCCTATACCCGTAGTGGTTTTTTACTCTAACGAGTTTTCCACTTCGTAAACAAATCTCCTTGTCATCTTTTACTCTCACTGTTCCTTTCTCTTGAGTTTTCAGATTTGTTTATTAAGTAATTTATTGCTATTGTGGTTGATTGTTCTTCCATTGTTTGTTCTCTATTCGAAACGTGTTTTGAATAGGGTAGTAAATTTTTATTTACGCTTGTTACACCTATTCCCCCCCATAGGTGTGTTGGGTCAGAACCTTGGTATTTTCAGCAATCATAAATAGTTTTCCTTCAAGTAATAGACAACTTATGCCTCCTAAATTTTATTGTGTTGAATTCTATAATGCTTGTCAATTTGGCAAACTTCATAAGCTCTCATTTCCTACCTCTCATATCAAAACTAGAACTCCTCTTGAATTAATACATACAGATTTGTAGGAATCATCTCCAGTTGTGTCATTAGATGGATATAGGTATTACATTAACTTTGTTGATGATTACACCAAATACAATTGGATCTTTCCTCTCAAAGCTAAATCAGAAGCCTTGCTAACTTTTCAAACATTCAAAACCCTTGTTCAGAGACAATTCAATCTTCATGTGAAAACTCTACAGTCAGACTGGGGAGGAGAGTACGGACCTTTAGTATCCTTTTTACAAGCTGAAGGAATAGAGTTTAGACATAGTTTCCCTCACACACATCACCAAAATAGTGTTGTAGAGAGAAAGCACAAGCATATTGTAGAAACTGGCTTAACTCTACTAACTCAACCTTCACTACATTTATCCTTCTGGTGGGAATCATTTCTCACAGCTTCATTCCTAATCAACAGAATGCCTACCACTGTCCTGATGAATGTCTCACCTTATGAGAAGTTGCACCTTGTCAAACCTGATTACTCTTTTCTCAAAGTCTTTGGCTGTGCTTGCTACCCTATTTTAGGCCTTATAGCATAAATAAATTCAATTTTCACTCTGACAAATGCTTATTTTTAGGGTACAGTCTCCTGCATAAAGGTTATAGGCTTTATATTGCCAGACATATTACCTTAATAGGTTAGATTTTCCTTATAAAGAGTTATTACTTACTAGGTCAGCGCCTTCTCATTCTCACTCTTATCCTACCTGTTTATCTAACCCAATTATCATTCCCACCACTAGAGGCTTGAATCATCCTTCTACTTCTCTGGCCATTGTTACCTGACTCAAGTTCAACTGCTAACAGAAGCACACAACAAACTTTCCATGAATCCCCTGCACAAGCATCCACTGACCTTTCTGCCAATCCACTACAGTCTGACAATATCAAGACTGACCTTCCTTCTCCTTCATCAGACACTAGAAATTATTCTCCTATTACTACTCATCCCATGATAACCAGATCCAAAAATGGCATTTTAAACCCAAAACCTATCTTGCTGTTAATAATGAACTTGAACCTGTGAGTGTTAAAGCTGCCTTAGACAGTCCCAACTGGTACAATGCTATGAAAGAAGAAGTTGAAGCTTTAGAAAAGAATGATATTTGGCATCTTGTTCCCTCTGATACTGCCTCCAAAATCATTGGCACTAAGTAGGTTTTTAGGGTCAAATACAATCTACATAGGAGTCTATCTAGATACAAAGCACGACTTAAGTTTCACCAAACTCATGGTATTGATTTTTTTAAGACCTACAGTCCTCTAGTTAAACCAGCTACCATTCGAGTTATCTTGAACTTGTCTGTTATGAATCATTGGAGGATTAGGCAACTTGATGTTAACAATGCCTCCCTCAATGAGATCTTACTTGAGGATGTCTATGTTCATCAACCAGAAGGTTATCTTAATCCAAAGTATCCCCATCATGTCTGCAAACTTCATAAGGTTCTCTATGGTCTTAAGCAGGGCTTCAAGGGCCTGGTATGGCAGGTTGAAGAATTCATTGGTGCAGTGGGGTTTTTGTGTATCTCGGTCAGATACATCTCTCTTCATCAATCATGTTCATGTTCATGTTTTAGTGGTGTTGGTTTATGTTGATGATATTCTGATTATTGGCTCTAACCAGGACCTTATTGAAGGCATAGTTCATCAACTGGGGACTTTGAAAATTCGGGGTTATCAAAAGTTTTGATCCTATGCGGAATTATAAACAATAAGCAGGACAAGTCCTGTTACTGATACTATGGATAAATTAACAGGCAACCACAATAACAATTAAATAAAATTATGCTGCAAAATATTAAAACAATAGCAGGAATTAAAGCAGCAAAATAAATCAAACCACACAAAATTCAACACAATGATTTTGGTGACGAAGTGGAAAACTCTTCCGAGTAAAAAACCACTCCGGGTATAGGCTACCACCCGAATCCACTATATAGAGAAAAACTTACAGCGATGGTCAAGACCTATGGTGGCAACTCCACCGACTCAAGTACCTCAATACTGCAAGAACTCAAGGCAGCTCCTCAAGCCTGCGACCCACGGTTTTCTTCAGAACCTCTGAAGTCTCTGAGTAGATTATATCACCAATGACGCCGGAACTTCGACTACCAAACTTCATCCTAAAGAACTCTAAAGGCTTAGAGAATTTGGGTTAAGTTGTGTTGAAGGTTTATCAAAGATTTGATTTCACCAAACAAATAGAAGACAAAAGAATCAAAGAGTCTTCAAGGTGAAATCAAAGAGAGTTGAAAGCTTTTGAGAGATTTGGCTCAAGGAAAATATGTTTCAACTATTTCAACTCATCGGGATGGCGGCTACAAGTTTGTTTATATAGGTAGTGTGAAAATCTAGGGTTTCCCAAGGTGAAAAGGGCCAAAAACGCGTCCAGATGCAACTGGCGTTCGAACGGTTTATCGAACGATTCACGAACGTGTGCCCACTAGAAAGACTCGTTCGAACGCCACTCGAACGCACAACGAACGGATGCTCTATGGAATGATCTCTTTCGAACCCACCAAGAACGTGACTCGAACGTTTGCTCTCTGGAATGCTCCCGTTCGAACCCAATAAAGAACGTGCCACTAACGCCACACGTTCGAACACTGCAACGAACGCACCACGAACGCATGTCTGATGTACTGCAGCCAGAAACTAGTCCAATTGCACAAAGAACTTCATGAAAGATTACAACTCAATTGAACTTGTTTTGTCACGGGTGCCAATAAAAAATGGTGCTAACAGACTTAATATGCCTTAAAGGACTTGGGGGATCTAAGTTACTTTTTTGGGATTGAAGTTACACTTTCCATGACAGGTCTTTATCTTTCTCAGTCCAAATATATTGATGATGTGTTTAAGAAAGCTCATATGCTTGAGAGCAAAGGATGTCTCTAGGTTTGAGTTCGGATTGGAATGTTGGTCGGTATATATATCAATCAAAAAAATTTCATTCCGTTCTGATGGGGTCAGATCATTTTAAATTAAAGTCTATTCCATCATGAATTTTTCTAGTCCAATATTAAAGATCTCATTGAAAATTTATTCATACCCCGCGGCTGGATTCAAAAATAGATGAAATTTATAGGTGGAGCGAGATACCTCCATGCCGAGAAAGTAATGTAGTGGATGATAGAGATAAACTCAACTTCTTCAACCATGGACAAGTTATTTGAGAATCCCACACTTTACAGAAACATTATGGGTTCCTTGCAATATGTCACACTTACAAGACTATAAATTTGCTCGTGGGGATCTTACTATTCAACATGTTCTTGGATAAGCTCAAGTTGCAGACATCCTCACCAAGCCTCTCCCCTTTGATCATTTTGCTTACTTGCGCTTCAAGCTTATAGTCTCTCCTAGACCATGAGATTGAGGACGCCAGCTGTATTTAGTTGTTAGTTTTTTCTGTTAGTTCTCAACATTTTCTCAGCATCCAAACAATTCTTCTTCTTTTAACGAATTGAGATAATCGGGGGTTTTACATATTCCGCTTAAATATGTTTCAAAAAAATTATTGAATATATGCTAAAATATAAAAATTCATGAGTTGAAAGTTGTTTTAAATTTATATCAATTAATTCTCGAAGTAATGTTAGTGAAAGTATATTTATCTCTGCAAAAACGATATATACAAACACAGGGACAATAAAGGGGCGACAAAAGACATTGCGTGTGAATATTGCAGTAGCTTTGAATATGAACAATGTTATGTTCATGAACAATATCCATGTTTATATAGTTATTCTGTCATCCTCCTATTCATATATCATTATTATTGTCTCCATAATATAATTTTCACGTACACTAGTACAAAGGCGACGCGTAGAACTCCATGAGCGGAATTGTTATCGTGGGATAGACACATGATGACATGAAGTGATCTATCTGTTGTTCTCATCAGTCTACTCACTATGTCCGAGATCGTGAAAGCAAATAAGACGGGAGGTGGTGGACCCCTAAACGCCTATTTGTAGACACACGCTATATTTGACCGACGCTGGCTCCATACCCAAAATAAGGTATAGGAAGGCTCATACTTCACGATGCTTTCTAAAAGAAGGGTTTTTACTGACATTAGATTTGATACTGAGTTAATCTTTTTGTAAATTATGATAAATTGTTATTAAATAAAAATTTATAAATATGCAGATATGATAAAATATTATAAAAAGTTTAGTACAAAAAAGATGATCAATCAATCCAAGTTATACCTATCAAAAAATTATACTATACAATAATGATATCACACACCAATACAACAAACCAATAATATATTGTCCAAAAAGATTATGAGTTGTCTTAAATCTTATAGAATTTTATACAAGTTCTTAAAATAAGATCATAAATGATAAACATATAAGTCATATTATATTATTAAAAATTAAAAATTCTCTAAAATCGGGATCTTATTTTTGGGGCAAATATGGAGTAAGTTAAATAATAACAAATAATTAAATAAATGATAATTTTATTTAACACTAACTCATATACACACCCTACTCTACATTTTTGGACCTTAAATTTACAAAAATAGCCTCGGATCAAGCCTTGAGCAAAGCCCTCAGCAATCAGCATACCGATTGCTTGTACATCCCGAGTCGCACAAAAACAAAAGCTTCAACTCGATTCTTGGCACTAGAGATCGAAGAACAAAAAATCAAGATAAGTCAAACATGTTTAGAATTAATCGAGTGATAAATCAAACAAGAGCTTCACTTATCAGTTCAAAGCAACTCTTAACTCAAGAACAGAAGCTCTTTCCTCAACACTATGCTCAAAAATCATCCACTCGCTTCCTCGACATTTACCAGGTAACTAAAATATACCCAATTTCTAAACTTTTTTTTTTTTCAATGCATTCGTATTACATTCCAGTGCAATTTTGTCTAATGGGCACTTGTAATTGCAGCTTGGGAACAAACAGGCAATCGAGAAAGAGCGTGCCCGGCTGTAAGTTTCACTATTAAAACTGCAACAGGAAAATTGCAGTTTTTGCGGTTTTTTTTTTTTAATTATAATATTATCATCAGTCTAATATGATGATCTAAAATCTCCATCGTTTTCGGTTTGATTTGTCATCTCGATTGTGAAATAAGATAGCGATTTGGGATGATTTTTTTGTCCCGATTAAAATTTTTTTACCGGGAGCCCAGGGTTTAAGACGATTTTTAGTCAATTGTGTGTCTCAACTTGTTGCTTAAAAAATCCCAAAAGATTGGAATTTGGATGATTTTACGTCCAGATTTAGGGATTTAGGATGATTTTCGTCCTGATTATATAATCGGGCCTGGATCGTGATTGGAAAATCCGCCCCACCGATTGCCAACCCTAGTAGGAAGGGTTATGTATGTTAAAAAGTCAAATTATCCACCAAAATGGTTAAAATGAGAAATATTGGGGACCTAAGGGTCAAAATCCCTTTTGTTTAGTTTTTATGGTTAAGACTTGAGAATGAGTGTAATTTGGAATGATATTAATATTGTTTGATATGATTTAGGGCAGTGCAGATGAGATGAATAGAGGATACTTTGCTGACATGTCAGAGCTAAAGAAGCATGGTGGGAAGGTAATAGCAAATTGTAGAGAAGTCATAAAATATGTCAAGTTTTCATAAGCATTAATTTGATTTCGGCTCATATGAAAAATATGAAATTTATGTCCAAGAAAATATTATGTAACTGATGTAATTGGGTTAAATGGTGTTTGGGCAGATTGCGATAGCAAATAAAATCGTAATTCCAGCAATGGCCGCTGTAAAGTTTCCTAATTTGGAAGTGAGTTACTCGGATGGTACAACTTTAAAGCTGCCTGTTTGTTCTGGTGGAGATGTGACTAATGCTGACACAGCAGCTACGCCTAAAGTATCTTTACTATGTCTCACATTTCGTGCAAATTCGCAGGTATTAAATTTTGGCCATGTTTGTTTTGATTATCTTTTCCACATCAAAGATGATTAATGGGCCATTTGTTAGTTGGAATAAGGGATTAAAACTACAATGACGGAAATGGGGAAAAGGAAATCAAGCCAGTGGCATACACCTTATAATTTACATAATACCACTTGTAGCCAAGGGACCACACCATAAAAGTTTCTTGTTCTAAAATTTTAAGTAGAAGATTGTGGATTAAAGATATTGCCACTTGGCGTACAACCCCTTTCCATTTGAGTTTTAGGGCTGCGTTTAAGTTCTAAAATTTCTTACTACAAACCCATATTGTTGGTTGTTACTTCTACCGATTTGTAGAATCTTCTGACCTGCCCTTGAAGATATGCATCCCGGTTTTGAAAACTTTAATCAGAGCCTGAATTTAGGCAGTATTGTTGCTGCTACTGTTGTTACAGGGATAAAATAACATTCTTTTCTGTTGACAGGCAATGGTTGATTCTTGGAGCAAACCCTTTTATGAAGCTTTTAGTGATTCAAAAAATGTGCACCTGTATGAGGTACCTAACTTTATTTTTCATCCGGATACTTGTTCAAGTTTCCTCATTGTGTTCTAGCTTACTTCTTAAATACCCTAACTAGACTTACGAATTCCATAATTGTAGTTAAAGAGCTTGAAATCACGGATTAAACACACTTTTAAGTCTTTTGATGCGCTAATTAAACTTTCACAGTGATTTACTCCGACTCTTCTTCACTTGATATTGGGCCAAAATACATACTATATCAGGCCAGCAACACATTATATAACATGTGAAAGATGGTTTTGAAATCACATTTATTATTTTTTATCATGTACAAAATTGATTATCCGAAAATAACTGAAGACTCACTTTAATCATGCTAGTTCAAGCTAATTTGACCTTGAGGTTGTGCTGGGGTTGAAATCAAATTTTTCCTGATATAATCCTATTGCCGTTGTGATTTTCTAGCCTTCTTGGTTGTTTCTTATGAAAATCTTGGGATGGTAGAATGCCAGGGATCATTGTATGGACTTGACAGATGTCATCATCATAGTTAAACCATCACATGCTTGTTAACAATTAAGTTTTCACCATTTCAGGTGTCATTTATTGACTCATGGTTATTATGTCGGAGTCCAATTAAGTGGATGCTTCTTAAGATAATGAAGAAATCTAAGGATGCAGGGGAGAATGCGCTCCAGAGGCAAATTGTTTACTCATTTGGTGACCATTATTACTTCAGAAAAGAGCTTAAAATTCTGAACCTTCTCACCGGGTATAGATGCTTTTTGTTTGTTAATTTATTTGACAGAAGCAGATGCAGTTAGATCATAAAAGTAGTTTTTTTTAAAAAATTTTGTTCCCCTCCAGGTATGTTTTTCTTCTAGACAATTTTGGTAGAATAAGATGGCAAGGATTCGGAATGGCAACAGCAGAGGAATTATCATCCCTTCTTTCTTGCGCATCGCTTCTTTTAGAAGAATAAGGTAGGCAAAGCATATTGCATAACCTTAACTTTTTTGGATTATCTCAAATTCAACGGTGAAGGACAAAACAGAGAATTTATCCTTCTTTTTGGACAACTTTATCAACCCAAGTATTTGTTTATCCATGATAATTCTTCGGTTAGTACTTTCTTTTATAACACAATATAACTTCTAACCTGCCCTTGCTCGCAGTTACATCACTCGATGAAAAGCGTGGTTGGGACTGGTAATGCTGATTGTTGCAGCAGTTGTAAGCAAGTTTGCACAACTGGTATGGGACTTGAAAATCTCTCACAGGTCTCTATTTTGTTAGAGGAGACCCGGCTGTAAGTTCTGAAAGCGACTGATGTAGAATAATCCGCTATCTACAAAGATTTCAGTACGTATAGAGTTGAATAATGTTTTTTTTTTTTCCACATTTTTGCCTTCTATTCCTCCCCAAGAATTGAGTGCTGTAGTTCATTTTATGTTATTGAGAGCAATAAAGCATTTCAGTTGAAGAATCAAATAATTAGAAAGGTGAATTTACCTTCATAATATGCATAACTTGAATGTCATATCATGATGATTCCAGATTCTACATCTTAGTACATGATGAGAATAGATTCCTTGATCATTTTTCAGTGCTCTGGAATGAAAATCTACATCTATATAGTCGGTTGGGTGATATTGTTTATTTCCCCTTAAAATCTCGTGGAATGTTTGAAACACTTGCAAAAAACTCGGTCAACATAAACTATTTTCCGATCAATGGAAAAGAAAAATGACTTACGGAATATAAATTCGTAAGTTATTTTACGGAAAATAATTTTTTTTCAAAGCTTTCGCGTCTCACTTCTAATATCATAAAATATTTTTTAAAAAAATTGGACGCACCAAATATCTAAAAATACTATTTGGAAAATATATTCAACTGATAGTTAAATATCGGAAAATATTATTATTTCCAAAAATGATTTTCATGGAAAACTATTTATTTAATTTTATTGGAAAGTAAAATAGTAGCATAACAAATTCCAAAGAACCATATTGGGGCTTTCTCTTCCAACACAAATTATTAATTTTGGCTTTAGTGATGGGTATTTAAGTGATATTGAATTTGAAAAATAAGATTTAAAAATGCAGAACTTGCTTTTGAAGAATTAAAAGATTCTTCAAAATATGTTTTTGTGTGTCATTTTACACATGAATTAAAACGTACAACACTTGTAATTCTAATATAGAGAAGTTCATAGGCTTAATTCGTATTCAAAAATTAGTTCATGAATTGGGGAATGGACATTGCGAGCTACTGGATTCTCCCGTGATTGGCAGCGAAAATGGAAAAAGAAAAAAAATGCAAAATTTATCTATTATCAATTTATCATTATCAAAAAATCACTATAGATCATTAGTTTATAATTAGAAAATGCTAAATAATCTACGAGTAGTTAGTTAAATTAATATAATTAGGGACGATTTTGATACCATTAGAAAATTTATCCTTATCTAAAAAGATGTAATAAATTAAGGATATGGTGTTATTATTTAAGCAAAAGCATAATCTTGTTTTTTTAATCGTTTCTAACAAAATTATTTTCTTTATTCACCCAAAATCATCAATCAAAACTAAAATAAATATTGAAAAACTAAAAATAAATTAAAAAATGAAATCTAAAAATTTTTAGGAAATAAAAAATATACCGATTAATTAGTCAAAATCACCCAAAAATCAATATCGATTTAGAGCAGTCAAAATAAGTCAGATAGAATCACTCAAATAATTAATTGACGATTAATCACCGCTTAAATAATGTAAGTATCATCACAAGCTTTCTTAGGTTGCTTTCAGGTTTAAACACATTTTTGGATTCAATTCTGTCTTGCAGTGTTTTTGTTCATCCATTTCACCAACCTCCAGTAACAAGCTGGATTTAGTACAAAGATAATACAAAATTACTTGGGGTCCTATAATACAAAATTAACATATAAATGGCTAGATATAAAATTATAAACTCCAAGATAGAGTATTGTAAATATCACATATAATAACACAATTGAGGCAAGCTTTTACAATACAAAAGCACATATACTTACAACATAAACAAAAGGCGAGTCTCATCAAACTCGATAAAATATAAGTCTCATCAAACAATAATACTATGTTCAATAAAATATAGGTCTATATAACAACAGTACTATCAAAAGGAAAGGCATCAAGCTGGTTCCCCTTTTTTCTTCACCAATAGCACCATTTTTTTTTTTTTTTTTTAGCTGGCTATTTTCAACAATAAAACATTACATCTTTCACGTTATCCTTGATGACCGGAAGAGGCCGGAACTCACTTATAGATCCACCATCAGACATTTCATTCTCAATATAAGAACGAGCCCGAAAAGCTGCTAAATGAGCATAATAAGCCGGAGGCACTGCATATGCGATCAACCCAAAAAAAAATAATATATCATTGATGTTGCCAGAAGAATAAGGAATTCATAGATTGAAAATATGTAAGCGAGGGTTATACCTATGGAAACTGATCGAGTACACCTTGCATACCTGAAAATGCCAGGAGTTAGAACTTATGATAAGCAATATACATTCTTCGACAATTCAATATAAAATCCAGTTACAGAAAAGGTAAACACATTACGTGTAACACAAGTTATATGTTAACACTTGCAAGCCATCTGCGGAGAAACCGTTCTCATCATACAACACATGGTAGTGTGCGGGTCGACTAGTTCCCTGAATAAATAACTTATTTAGTCTCATCACATTTTAAAACTCGTTGGATGGATAAAATTGATTTGAGAAGACAATTATGTTTACCTGAATACCAGCGTGGCTGTTAAGGTAAAAATCGAACTCTGTAGGGTGACAAATGCTGGTATCAACAACAGTTCCTACACACAAGGACATCCCATGAACACTCATCAAAGAAAAGTTTAGGCAAAACATGGCACCCAGCCATTATGAAGAGACAACACTAGAAAAAAAACATATCAATCGCACTAAGCAAACTTGAAACCTGCTAGAATATTGCCGCTCCTATCCGACAGATCTCGTTTATTGTAATCGGCAGGAAAAAGGCGAGTATGATGCCTTTTCTGTACCACAACAAATGTAACTGGTGGCATATAGCCCTCCTCAAGTGAGGCACAAGCCTGGAAAGAAATCACTTCAGCATCATGTTCCAGCAAAGCCATCATAAAGATGTTAACTGAAGTTAGAAATTGAAATCCCTTTGAACATGACAATCGTATTAACTTCAGAACTTTGTTTGTTCAGAATTACCTATTAATATCATAATGGACCCATAACCTACTAACCATTCAACTGAAAAATATTACACTAAAGCCAATATTGTACACAACCCAGATCTAGCATCGATGTATGAAATTTTCAAATATTCACATTATGCTCATTCTAATCTACAAATGCTCTAGTTCAAGTGACAATCCACGAACATAATTTCCTGTTTGCTACAAGCAGGTAATATAAACCTTCATGCTCAAAACAGAACAGCATTACCTGCCGGATGGCACTCATTTCATGAAGCAAAACCTGACTAAACTGCCCTTCACTAACGCCATCTCTGCCATCCAAATGAAACAATATCAGGCAATGTTCTAGCACACGTAATGTTCACTACTGAACAACCATTACCTGTAGAAAATAATCCTGTGAGGCTTAAATCCAGTTGACCTTCTGAAGGCGATTAATAGTTCCCTATAAAACAAAACAGAAGAATAAGTTTCCGCTAATTAAGGCACTTGAAATGTATTTCCATGTCTACTTCTAACCTGATCATTCCTCCATGAACTAAACCCCTCTGAGGATCTTGAACAGATTTATAGAGATCTTGGATAATTTCCTCACGGTGCGACTGAGCAGAGACGAGTCCTCTGTATTTGGTTACCTCTGGCCAATCCATTGATGCCACAACCTGTCACAGTTGATTCAATCTTTCAACTCAGTGAATTACTAAAAAGCAGAAACAGAAGATGAGTGTACATACAGCCGCTATTGAAGGACTAGAGTCCTCCCCTGGATGTGGATGGGTGACATCCGCACCAAATATAATTGTGGGTCTATCAGTCACAAGAGGAATTCTTTTCTGAACAGCATCAACAAGCACAGTGTTTCGTCCCCCAACCTGATAAATTTACAAATAGCAAACTGAAACTCCCCTATGAAGAAGGAAGCAAACCTGTCCATTTTTAACAACAAAATTTGGCACTCTCATTCTAAATTTCTTGAACATCAAATTTTAATTATTTTTTTTAAACAAAAATATATACATATTACAGTAATTCCAGCAAATCAAGACAAATTAAATTGCAAATCATCTCCCACATGTTTTCCAACTAAACCTTGTTTTAACCCTTTGTAATAAACAGGCAAAAAATGGGGGTAAGCCAAACCTTCACATTGATTTTGAGTGCCACATTTCCAAAATACTGCACATTGAGTTTTGATGCCTGCTTAGGTTGACAGCATTGTGAAACAATCCCAAGTTCCGTTTCACAAACTCGCTTAATTCTTCCTGCAAGCAGGATGCAGATTATATGGAACAAACCAGAGCTGACAGAGAATATATATATGTATCATGAATTTTATTACTCACCATACGACTTAGTACTATCAGGTAAAATAATTATCAACAGCTGAATCTGTTTTCCTTGCTGTATAGACTTCTTGTGAATATCTACAAGTGCTTTCTCGATTTGATTTGGGTCAGCCGAACTAATGGGAATCACAGGCTGTGGATTGAATACCTGGCATGATACAGCCAAAACAAAATGGTAAATTCAGGAATGCCACTTAATTGAATAGCAAACATGAAATGCTTACTAAATCACATTAACTTACCATTCCCATATTATTACACATGTTTACCAACCCCTGACAGAACTGGTATGGCAAATCCCGATTCGAACGTGTAGAGAAGCTCACACAAGTCCAAACATCCACTCTCCCACCGTTGAACACTTTCTACAGAACCGAAACTTGATAAAAGCATTCACCAACAATAATTATTGTAAATAAAATAAAAGCTCTTCATTCACAAGGCAGACAGGATGGAGCTGAACAACAAGCACATACAATACAAATACCCAAGTCAATATCCAAGACAATACTCTTCCAGGATGAAAAGTATATGACTATATCTAAATTAAAACAGGCTAAAAAGAAAAAGGAAAAAACAAAAGTTCTGGTTGCAAAAGAAACGCAGCATAAACACTTTGCATCACATGCAGCATATCAACTTCCAATGAATCCAATCCATCCTACACATCTCTCAGAAACAATTTAAACAAGTGGTAACTATTTCCTTATTCTCTTTCCTAAGCATACATCACTAACTACAGAATCAATAATCATAAGTAATTCACACCTTGTTAATCATGTTCCATTGCCCAAAATCAGGATTCACACTTGCTTCTCGGCCTGTTGCATGGTATTTAAGCTGCAGCAGCCACAGGAGAAAAAGATGACCATATATAATGAGATTTAAAGAACAATAATACTCTTACAAATAAAACAAAATGGCAAATAATTACCATCGGAGCCGGCAGGACACGAGCATCAACCAATGTAAGACCATCACGCACTTGAATTCCAAACTCTTTGTTCACAAGATTATCTTCATTGTAACTATTTGACCTAACCATCTGCAGAAGAATGTCACATCAAGTTGCAAGAATCAGAAACCCAAACAAAGAAGATAAATCATATAGATTAATCATCCAAGAAATGCTCTATCATAGACATGAAATTTCAACAAGGATCTACCTTCTTTATATTTTCTTCACGATCCCGAGGACGCTGACATGTTGATCTTAGAAGAGCAGTTACTTGTCTTTCATTTAGTCTTTTAGTATATCTCTGTCCTGAGACAATCCTAGAAAGCTATAAAGGAAAATATACCATGTATAAGTCTTAAATAAATTACTTTTCAAACACAAAAAATAAAAATAATATTTTCATCATAAGACCTCCATTGGCAAATAAATAGGCTTCGCTTCACTCCCAGCTAGAAGGGCAGGCAATGACGTGAGCTTAAGTGCAATATTATATTTCTCACGAAAATATTGAACAACCGATATCCTTGTCACATTGTCATCAAGAGTAAACCTAGCACACACAATAATAAACAAAATAAGTAATAATCTAAGGAAATTAGTGATGTGTATGCCTACAATAATACAGAGGGACGGGTACATTCGTTCAGGCAATACTGCAGTCACAATTATACTGACATAAATGCACATATCAGATTTGAGAAATTGATCCAAGGCTCAGCCCTCAAAATGCTTATCACCAAATAAGTTAATCAAATCATACATAAAATACGATATAACACAAATTTAACCATATTCGGATTCATACAATGACAAAAGCAGGCATTTATAATGTATTATCTTCAACGGCACAGGTGATTCAAGAATCAGCTTACATAAAAACAATTAAACCACCATTAGCATAGCAAGTTTCCCACACATTTTATTTAGATTCACAAGTATGAATCTTTACATAAGCCTCTCAATAGAACCAAAAGTTTAAACATTATCACAGAGTCACCAAAAATTACGGAAATTTCTCATACTTGTACAAGTCAATTGCACGATTTAACACAAATTTAACCATATTTGAATTCATATAATGACAAAAGCAGGCATTTATAACGTATTATCTTCAACGGCACAGGAGATTCAAGAATCATCTTACATAAAAACAATCAAACCACCATTAGCATAGCAAGTTTCCTGCACATTTTATTTTGATTCACAAGTATGAATCTTTACATAAGCTTCTCAATAGAACCAAAAGTTAAAACATTATCGCAGTCACCAAAAATTACAGAAATTTATCAAACTTGTACAGGTCAATCGCACACAAACTTACATCAGCTGGCTCATCGGTTGACTGGATACTCCAGTGATCTTGTAAGTTCTGGCATACTCCATGTGCGTGAGCCCTACCTTTATCCCCTTTAAGGCCTTTTTCACCTAGAAGTCAAATATCATACAATTACATTGAGCACATGTCTCTATTCCATACCCAAAATATATCAAATAGTTTGAAAGATTACTAGCATATGTAAAAAAAAAATTTATCAGAATTGCAGGCCAGATTATATTATTCATCAAACCATGTCACCAACATTCTACTCCCCTTAGACATGTGTTCTCATTCTATTTTGATTTGAAAACGCAAAGTCTAATCAAATGAATCCTGAAAACAAACTCTTTGGAGCAAAAAAATCCAGCAATGATTTCTTTTAATTAATTTTCAACACTGAAATTAGGCAATACAAATGATGTTATTTAATCTCTACAGACCATAGAGCTCCGATAATATAATACAACCAAAAAAAAAAAGGAGTGAAGCACATAAGATTCATAAATGCAAAAATTTACAGAAATTATGTAATGGACATATGTCCTATCGCAAAAAGATGACCAAAAGACCTATTTGTAACCAACAGTAGAAAGGTGTTCCCAAGTACTACATAAACACTTAAAAAGCAATGCCGCACCATATTTGTAGCCCAGTTATATTTTAACTCATTCTATCCAAAATTTTCAAACACGTCTCCTTCCCTAAACATCATCTCTAACTATTACCCCAATTTTAAGTCACTAATCGTTTGCACTATAATACATGCAACTTCCCAAACATTAGTGCATTCTTTGCCCAACAATGTGTCATCATTCTTCGAAATGATTCTTTTGACAAATCTATTATAGTGCTGCAGCACTCAATTAGAGTCTCTTATAACTGCCTAATAGACAGCACATTAACATCTGACTCTAGATTAATTATAACCACCACATTAAAAAAGGAGGACTAAATAATACCTTCAGTTGCACTTGTGCAGAAAGAGGACGTGATAAGTCTTGGCAATAGTTCTGAACAAACTCAGAGACTAGAATTGGCTCGTAGAAGGAACGGGCTGAAACATCTGCAACGTCAAAAGAAAATATATATGCGCTAAAGTTACATTGCAACTAAAACGAAATCAAGCTTGCATAATTTCAAAGAACAACAGAGCATCAGATACGAAATACCGATATTCAAAGATAATCCCAACTGTGTTGGGCGAAGACTCTGAAAATATCCACGCCAATATTCAACACCATCACCAAGTGGACCAATTGGTCCAAGATTTGTAGAGAAGAAAGACCTCCCCACAACTGTATGCCTGATTCAAAAGTTTATCATTTCATTAATAAACTATTCCATCCCAAACTGTTCAAGACTCCCTCAATTATAATTTTTAAACACCAAAAGAATGATAATTTTGAATAATTATATATTAAAATAGCAATAAATTAAATATCAGAACAATTAAGCACAAATACTTCTCAGACGGAGCTGCTCTCAGAACAACATCAAGCACTTGAATAACATCTTGTGGAGCTTCAAAATGCCTATGGCGTAAGAACTGTTGTAGTGTGTAAAGATCAGGCTTCGAAGCCAATCTGATTATCACCCTAAACTGACGTTCCTTTCTGCATAACAAACCACTCAACAAATTAAATCTTCCTAATCAACACAATAATCAAGAAACACAGACGCTAAAAGCAAAGAGATACCTAGCCCTTGTGGACGAGCTGGGGCGATCATCACTCTCAGGTAACTTGACAATGAATTCTTTCAATTCAAAAGGCAGTGGCCCTGCTGTGTAAATGCTCTTCCTTCCATCATAGGCAGGAATTCGTTCACCCAAGTGAGTAACTCGATATAAATTAATAAGCTCAGAAATTACTTGTCTGTTGATTTTCTTCGAGGTCACCTCTGGAGTAATTGAAACCTAAAAAATATACAAAATTAAAAATAACACAAATGGTAAATCTTGAAAACAGGCAAGGAAGTGCACATGAAAAAAAAATTAATGAGAAAAATGGAAAATTAAAAAGAAAGACATGAAACGTTTGTAAAAAATAAAAAGCAAAAGCAGACTTACATCATAGTGATGAATGTCTCTCTCAGAAACTTGAACCAAAAAATGATTTGCTCTGACAACACATTTCCTTCCAACAGTTCCAAATCCTGGCCTCACCGGAAACCTCACCGCCTTCGACGAAGACGGCGGAGTAACATTAGCAGCCTCCGTCGCCGCTGGTGCCGCCAATGTCATTTTCTGCTCCATTTCTTCGCCAAGAGAAGACACTGTAGCAGAAGCAGAAGCATAGGGAGCTGAAGAAGCCGGCGCCGTCGAAGTGGAAGCAGCAAGAGAGGATGACGGGGCTTCAACGGCGCCGGAATGCGATCCACGACCTGTGCCGCCACGAGGTTGACCTTGGCGACCCCGGACCAAAGGTCCAGAGGCTCCACCGCCACCGCGCTGGAATGATGGCGCCGGTGCCGGAGTCGACTGATCACGGCGGGATTCCTGACGACCACCACCACTGCCGCCGCCGCGTCGAGACATTTTGTCGTGAAAATTTGAAAATAAAATGAGGCAACAAACAAAGTGATTATATCACACACACACACACTGAGAATGAGAGAATCAGTTAGCGCTGAGCAAAGAAAGAGACAGAGGGAGTGTATAAATAGAGAGAGAGAGCGCCAATCAAATGCAGGATATTTTAAAATTTTAAATATGATTTATTCTTTAATTTCTTCGCGAGTGGGGTAAGTGACCTGTTTATTTTTCTGACGGTTTTACCCTCCGTCTTTAATTGTAATTTCACTTGTGTCCAAACAGTGACGTGAGAGTGTGCATGCGTTTGTCGCCGTAACCGTCACTTTGCATGCTCCCGTTTTGCAAAGGGAAATGGAGAATCGTAAATTTTTATTTTTAATCAATGTTTATTTTTAGATTTTTAATATCAAAAGCATTAATTATTAGTTATTTGTTCATCAATGTGGTGACAATTATAAAAGTCTTAAATTTAAGTCTAATAGGTTATAATTTTCTTTACTCAGTAGATTATCTATATATGACACTAATGACAGTGATGTTTATTTTTTGTTAACTAGTTTAATTAACTTAGTTAATATTTAATTAAATTTGCTAATATCATGTTTGAGATTATGGCGGATCAATATGTGTATTAAATTATTTTTCTCAAATAAATGATAGTCAAACATAACCTGATATTATATTTTTAAATCACATTAATCTTTATTGGTCGCATAATTGGATAAGTTAGATACACATATTAATATCCCATACTAATAAAAGGAGAGTTACAAAACTCAATTATATATTAACATTGGATATAAATGTTAATATCCCAATATCATCACCACACTCAACCCAAGTGAACAGTAAAGGGTAAAATTGTCAGATAATTGTGGGAATTTGAATAGGGTGTGATTGGAGAGGGGCTCTCCAAATCTTCCCACACACGATGCTACCGTACACACCTTTGGGAAACCACTACACGTGTCCAGCGTCAACGTAAGTAATAACTCCTCGCGGAAGTGTTCTCTCAGAGCGCGTATAACGAAAAATCAATCATGGCTTTTAGGCGGCCCTCTCCCAAGCGAAGGGTAAAAATTGTGGGAATTTGATCAGGGTGTCTCCAAATCTTCCCTCACACGATGCTACTGTACGCACCTTCTGCAAACTGCCACACGTGTCCAACATCAACGGCGAGTAATAACTTATCGCGCAAGTGTTTTCTCAGAGCGCGTATAACGACAAATCATAGCTTTTAGGCGGCGCTCTCACATAAAGTCGACACGTAGTGAAAGCGAATGGACGATGATTCCCATGGCTCAATGTCTAAATCAGTTATGTCCGGTATTATTTTACCAGTAGACGCAGACCATACTTTATTCTTTATAATTTTTGAAAAAATAATTCTTTTTTTTTTTTTTTATTTTGAAAACGTTGGAAACCTCACCACCAAACCACCCATTCTGGGCCGCGGCGCAGGTAAAACCACCGGCTGTCCCATGCTCTTACAAGAAGTGCACCCCCTAGATTCGAACCCATAACCTCAAGGTGAGATACTGGATCCTACACCATCAACTTCAATTAATTAGGAGTTGAGAGTCATCTACAATTTAAAATAATTATTTATGTCTAAATGTTTTTCCTTAAATTAAAATCAATTTTCATCTTATTTCCAAAAATTATTCAAAAATAGTAAAAAATAATTTTAAAATTATATGTAAAATTAGTCAATTAATAAAATGATATTTAATGACAACAGAGTTGACAATTTTATCGGATATTTTTATCCCAATATTGAATAAAAGATGGGACAAAAAATGTCTTGAAATTTGAACGAGACATGACGAAACACAAAACGATATGGGATATAATAATTATATGGGGATATTTTTTTGTGACATTGTAGTGACATTCCTACTTTACATAGTTGTATATTAGTCTCTCTCTAGAATATACAGCTGTTTGAAGCATGAAAGTCACTATGTTGGGGTTTTGGGCGAAGGGCGCAGCGGAAGCGCGGTTCGGGCGAAATCGTAATTTAAAACTTTTTCAAATTACCGAATAAATTATTCAATATCTAATATGAATAATTTATTCATATTTCACCTAAACCTATTTATTCGATATCAAATAGCGACAAAAATATAAATGAAACGTCGTAAAATTTTTACGAAAAAAGTTTTTCCGTAAAATGACGCAAAATGCGTTTTTGACCGAACTGGCCACCCAACACTTATGGGGACTGCCCGGGTCAGCCCCAATAGTGTTATGGCAGTTCATGGGCTACCCGAACAGTGACGAACTCACTGTTTAGACAGTCGTCACCCCGGTTGATTCAAAAGTCACTCGATAACGCCGTTTTTCACCATTTTCGCTTATTTCAACTCCGAAACACTTTCCGGCAATTGTTCCAACTCCCAAAACACATCCAATACATTCATATGACATCAAATTCATCAAAAAAATTCCAGTTTTTCCAGAACTGATCCAGAAACCGAAATTACCAATTTTCATGCTTTAAATCCAATTTTCAAGATTAATTCAATTAATCCACAACACCAATCAAAGTCACCATACATGAACCACCAAAGAACAATTCTAGGCATTACAAGAGTGGTCATAACACTCTAGAATGACAACATGTCGTCAAATGAACAAATTGGATCAATATTACCATAATATCATCCAAATCTACTTCACACATGCACACAAGCTTCCAATTCATCCACCACAACCAAAAGCCCCAATTTTTCAGAATTTAAGGAACCATAGAACCTTTCTAGATCATCAAGAAACAAGAAACTAAACTTCCAATCTTAGGGTTTTGAATAATTACCTTAAATCTCCTAAATCCTTAGCTTCTTTTTTTTTCTTGATTTTCCTTCATTTCTTCATGGTTTCTTCAAACCAAGATTGAGAGCTTTTATTTTGGTGTTTGGTCGGCCATGGGTAGATAAAAATGAAGAAAAACAATTTTCCTTTTAAAATTGCATTGTCGTCATTTTGGGGTATTATGGTCATTTTTTGTAATTTAATATAATTAAGTTATATTAAGCTTTTTGGTGGCCAATCAAATTCACACACATTTAGCTTAATAAAAACACGTCATGTGTTCAAATAATAATTAAACATATTTCATAACAATTATGAAAAAGTTTATCAATTAATTATTCAAATATTTAACAATTAAATATCTAAATAATTAATTAATATAATTATTATTATATATGTATTTTAGTTACGTTAAATAACAAATACATATATTAATGGCATGTGTCAAAATCTCATTTGACAAATAATTAATATGTATCAAACAAAATTTGTATCAAATACAAATACATATTAATTACTGTTGACCAAAAATGCCCTTGTGCATGTGTTATCGTTTAACCGATTAAACGATTCAAATTAACTCATTTAATCTGATGAAGTTTTATGAATAATATGTATTATTCATAACCCGTTGCCTAAGTGCTCAACGAGTACACTTCATATTGTGAGACTCTCTAAGTTTAGGTTTATCTGTCACGAAATCCAATTTCGTGTCCATAATTCACCCACTCATGAATTATGACGACCACAGATAATCTCTCTAAACTATGCAAGATGAGGTCATTGTATACGTATAATCCCTCTGTCACAGGCTATCCATATTATACCTGAGATATAGATAAGAACGTCAAATCTGTTCGGTATAATATAGTCGACTTTTTAATTTGCGATCTCTAAATAACACTCGAAACTGATTTCTGAAGTTATACCACGGCCACGAATTTACTAGATCGTAAACACGTGAGGGTGTCTATGCCATGTACACAGGATTGACGGATCCTATATTGATACGCACTGGATATAATGAGCATCAGTCCACACCCAACGAACAGGCGGATGTCTGATTTAAATAGATCAGTGACGTGACTGTCATCAAAGTGTGGAGGATAACTCATATATTCAATGTGGTATCTCAAGTCGAATGACCAATATGCTCGCTCAAACCGAGAATATTCTCATTGACGTTGGTGTACCATCTATTAGTAAATCTTCAGTGAGTCATTCAGTGTTTATCAAATAAACACCTACATGTCTATATATGAGTCTCCTGAGACTCATGGTTCATTGAAATAAACCATCGGACCAAGTCACTATATACGACATGTATTGGTCTCAGCGGATTTTACTAACCGACTTGTGTTAGTAAAAATTGACCATGAACTTTATTTAAGGATATACATCTTATATTGCGCTTCCCAATGTCATTTACAAATTACGTTGTAACTGCGCACTATATTGTAAATCCTAGGATTTTTGTCTAATATACATGTATCACTAAACCAGATTTAGTTTTGATTTAATCGTAATTGAATATCCAATCATAATTAAATCGAATATGTATATAAAAGACAAGAGGTGGTACCATTAAATTAGTAATATTACGGAAAATAGAATTGTTCGTATTTATGAATCAGACATAAATACGATCCGGATTGGCACTCTGAGCACCAACCCTAACAAGAATATCACTAAAAAATATCCCCTAAAAATATCATATGGGATATGATTTAACTTGACGAGACATTATTTAACATGATGTTAGACGATATCGTGATGATCTTTTTTATCAAAAAAATAATTGGAGGAAATTATTTTTATCTCATTTATATAAATAGGACTGGATCATGATTGACTAATCCCATCTCATTCCATTGGCATCCCTGAATAGTAGGGGCTAAGGTTTGGAGTTCAGATATTACAACTTATATTTTTAAAAATATATTAATTAAAATATCGTTATAACAATCTGTATAACAATATGTATAAATCAAACATCTTGCAACTACAAGTAGCTACATTACCATCCCAAAAGATAATATATATATATATATATATATATTCAATTTTTCATTATAATGGTGTGAGAAAAACACATTACCGAATTCATGAAAAATATAATTTTGACTAGCGTATTCTAATTCTTATTGAAAATTTACGAAAGCAAATGGTGTAAAGATGTCTCGAACTCGCTTTAGTAATGGCGACATTATGTTTGAAGGACCTCAATATTTTTCTAGCATCATATAATGATCTTATTTTTATTTAATATCTTCGGTAGCTATGTTAACCTACAAATATTATACACAACTAGTAAGATACAAAACTATGCTTTATAGATGGTAATTCCCCATTTTTTTGCACATGTCATCCATGGGTCTTGATATGTTAATATGTTTTAGGTACCTTCTTCATCAAAGATACAATAGTTTACAATAGATAATTTATAATCAATAAAAATGAGAGAAAAACATATGATATACGCTTTAAAAATTAGATTTATAATTTTATATACATACCTTCATCAGCCATTGAAAGGTGCTCATTATCTCATTCCGTAAAATAGTACACCCAAATATAATTGTTTTCCCATTGGCATTGATACCCACAAAAATTTCAAGTGGCATATTGTAACCATTCACCTTACAAGTGGTGTCAAAAAAGATCACATTACCATATTATTGATACCAATTGAAACAAGTAACTGGTGCCTAAAAAACATACTCCAACTTTCTTTCGTCATCTATCGTATATGCATATTGAAATCTAGAAATTTTATTGTATGTTTAATCACAATGTCGTAAAAGTTCCACAACATCATTTTGTGTATATTCTTCTTCATTTCTTTTGACAAAAAGATTGCAAATGTCTTTCTCAAGAAATGGAAGGTAACACTACAATAATTATGGCTTTTAGCGTCCAAATATTTAGCGTCGAAATAGTATTCGACGCTAAAGTACTGATTTTAGCGTCGAATATCATTTTCGACGCTATATGTCATATTTTTAGCGACGGAATAAAACTTCGACGCAAAATATTAATGTTTTAGCGTCGAAAACTTTTTTCGACGCTAAAATCAGTACTTTAGCGTCGAATAATATTCGACGCTGAATAATTCTATTATTGCAATAATTTTTGGCGCCAAATATTACACTTTTAGCGTCAAAAAACGGAGTCGACGCCAAAAATATACTTTTAGCGTCGAATATATAGCGTCGCTAAAGGTTTATGAAGTTTCCACCGATAAATCCTTGATTCTTTAGCGTCTAAATTAAATTCGACGCTAATTTTTTGATATTTAGCGTCGAAAAAACCGTTTCGACGCTAAAAACGTCAACAATTAGCGTCGAATATTCAAATTCGACGCTAAAGATAGATTAAAATGCAGATTGCCACCAACCATTCTCCCCCTCTGTTTTTTCTCTCATTCTCTTCATTTTCATCCTCTGAAATCTGAGAATTTCTCCTCTACAGCCTCACATCTCTCCTAAAAATTTTCAATAAAATTGTAATCAATTTCCGATAAGGTAATTCTTCTTTCATATTTCTTTATTATTTTCAATTTTTATGATTATATATGTTATTTATATGTTGTTTTTTAGTGATTTATGATTCATATATGTAGAGTAAGTATATTAATTAATAAAATATAATTTTTTTGTAAACTATTTAATTTATCAACCAATATATATATATATATATATATATATATATATGCTTAAATAAAGTATTACTGAATTAGTAATGTTGATTACTGTAAAATGATATCTAATAATTATATTATTATATTTAGGTATTCTGCTGAAATGGATAGAAATTGGATGAGCTCTCTGGATAGATTGAGTGTTGAATATCGTAATGGAGTGTCTGAGTTTATGGAAGTCGCAAAGCAACACATTGATGCAGAAGGTCGTGTTCGTTGTCCATGTGCAAATTGTTTGAATAGGAAAAGGAAGCGGTTAGATGAAGTTCATAATCATTTATACATGCCAGGAATATCACCAACTTACCGTACGTGGATTTATCACGGTGAGCAGTATCATTCTCAGTCACGGTTTTTTGATGTCGGCAAGGGAGCAGTAGTTACAATCAACCTGCAAACGATGAGATCACCGATATTTTGCATGACTTAAAAGGTCCACAACTTGGTCATAGTGTTAGTGGTGACATGTCAGTGTTAAGTGGAAATGATCAAAATTTATTTAGTGAACTACTTGATGAGGCAAAAAAAATTCCATTCGAATATGCTGGAATGTCGATCTTGAATTTTGTTGTGAAATTATTACACATTAAAGTGATCAACAGAATGACCAACAAAAGTATCGATATGATGTTAGAGTTACTGGCCCAAATGTTACCGGTTGGAAGCGAATTGCCTAAGTAGTACTACGAGGCAAAGAAAATGTTGCGTGATCTGGGAATGGGGTATGAATCCATTCATGCTTGTAAGTTTGATTGTGTATTATTTCGTGCCGAGTATGAATCACTTGAACATTTTCCGATATGTGGTGAAAGTCGGTACAAAGTCTGTGGTATGGGGAAGAAAGTGCCTCAAAAGATATTGCGATATTTCCCTTTAACGCCCAGGCTGCAGAGATTGTTCATGTCACGACACACAGCGACTGATATGATGTGGCATCATGAAAAGAGGATCGGTGCGGAGGGCATACTTAGACATCCTGCGGACGGAACCGAATGGAATGAATTTGATGACATGTACCCCTGTTTCGCTGAGGATCCCCGTAATGTCAGGTTAGGTCTTGCCTCTGATGGTTTTAACCCATTTGGGAATATGTACAACTCTTATAGCATATGGCCCGTTATTGTCATTCCATATAACTTACCTCCATGGAAATGTATGAAGGATCCGTTCATGTTTATGTCATTGTTTATCCCTGGTCCACGTTTACCTCGTAAAGATATAAATATTTACTTGAGACCATTGATCGATGAGTTACAAACATTATGGAATGTGAGTGTGCATACCTATGATGCAGCTTCAGAGCAGTATTTTCAGATGCATGCCGCATTATTATGGAACATTAATGATTTTCCAGCCTATGGTTCATTATCTGGATGAAGCACTAAGGGATACATGACATGTCCATTTTGTGCGGGTCATACACCTTCGCAACGATTACGGAATAAAACCGGATACACGGGGCATATGAGATTTCTTGAGTCGAGTCATCATTGGCGGATGAGTAAATTATTTAACGGGCAACATGAACCTCAGAGTAAGCCCAGTCGATTGTCTGCATTTGACATACTTTGCCAACATCAACATCTCAAAGACAACACACCAGGTAAACATCCTAATAATAGAGATAAAAATCGAAAAACGGTTACCTGAAGAGTTGAATTGGACAGGAAAGAGTATTTTCTTTGAGTTAGAATATTGGGGGACTCTGAGTTTGCGACATAATTTGGATGTAATGCATATAGAGAAAAATATTTGTGAGAGTTTAGTGGGTACACTATTCAATATTCCGGGTGAGACAAAAGACACTGTAAATGCTAGATTGGACCTACGAGATCTTAGAATTCGCAGTGAATTGCATTTACAAGTCGCCTCTCGAGGTTTTATTAAGCCTCCTGCTAATTATGTGCTCAATCAATCAGAGAGAAAATCATTCTGTGATTGGCTGAAAATGGTTAAATTCCCTGATAATTATGCATCCAATATTGGGCGTTGGGTCAGAGATGATACAATAACGGGATTAAAGAGTCACGATTGTCATGTGTTGCTCGAGATTCTCCTTCCTGTTGGCATTCGACCTTATCTCCCTCCGAATGTATGCGACGTCGTACTTGATCTATGTGGCTTCTTTAAACAATTATGTCAGGGACATTAAACACATCTGTTATTGACGACCTTGAGCGAGGAATCGTGATAATCCTATGCAAGCTAGAGCGAATTTTGCCACCCGCTTTCTTTGATGTCATGGTACATCTGGCTGTGCATTTACCGGCTGAAGCTAGAAATGGAGGTCTTGTCCATTACAGATGGATGTATCCCATTGAGAGGTACTATATATATATGAGAAAATTTGTAATCGTTTTTATATGCATAGAATTTAGTCTTAGTGCAAACTTGTTGTCATATCTGCAGAGCTTTGGGAGATTACAAACAATATGTGAAAAACAAGGCACGCCCTGAAGGTTCAATAGCTGAAGCTGTTATAATAAGTGAAGCAATAACATTTTGTTCGATGTACATGCAGAATATTGAAACTCATTTTAATCGTCGGCCACGAAACTATGATGGAGATGCAAGTAATAACCAAGAGATCACAGTGTTCCATCAAAATTACAGACCATTTGGGGCAGTAGGTGTTAACCCTTCAGGAAGTTCAACGTGCGCATTGGTTTATATTGAGTAATTTTGATGAAGTGCAACCGTATTTAACGTAAGTTTTTCTGGTGCATCATTACTGTATTTTTGCCATACATTAACCGTGATAATTTATTGTAGGCAACATCTAACAATGCTACAATATGATGGTGACCATAATGTTGATGAAACCCACAAAAAAGAATTTCCTAAATGGTTTGAGACAACTGTAAGTTAGAATATTTTATATTTATTTTGATCCTAACATTAGACATTTCAGTTTGTTATATTAACACATATATTTCATTGTCATATTAACAATCAAGTGCAAAATGGTCAATTGGACTCGCAATCCTCGTTGGTTTCTTTGGCTTATGGGCCTCAAAAGCAGGCTTATGAGTACAATGGATGTATTGTCAACGGAGTTAGATTTCATACCGAACAGCGAGATGTTACTCATGTGACTCAAAATTCTGGAATTGTAGTCCAAGGAGAACACAGCTCAGATGTAATTGACTTCTACGGCGTATTGCAATCGGTCATTGAGTTGATATATCGACCCAGACGACATATTGTGTTATTCCAATGTAAGTGGTTTGACACAAATGCCAGAAAAAGGAGAATTCAAGTTAGTAATCATCTCACGTCAATTAATGTTCAACGTTGTTGGTACAAGAATGACCCATACATTTTTTGTACGCAAGCACGTTCAGTGATATATATACCTGATCCTAAGTTAGGAACTGGATGGATGGTGGTAGAAAAGTTACAACATAGGGCCATTTGGGACACGCAGGAGAAAGCTAGAGTTGACATATCAGATGAAACACAAGAAGTCTCCGGTAATTTTGAATTTCCTGAACAGATATTTTTTGGACCAACTGTCAACGTTCCTGAAAATATCACATTAACTCAAGCTAGTACAGACGTTGAGCTAATTCCTCATTCTGAAGTGAGCGTTGAAGAAAGTAGCAAGAAGAAGAATTTGACACTGAAGATGACTTCGATTCCAGTCACGAATCCTCAAATACCGACGATAATAGTGATTAATTATGAAGTTACAGTATTTTGTGATTGATGAATAATTTTATGGATTATAATGTATGGTTGTTGATTTTAATTACTCTTTAGATATGGTTGAAATATTAACGTAATGATTAATAGTAGAATTATGATATATTTGTTTTTAATTATTATTTTTAATGGTAGACATTTAGCGTCGAAATACAATAGTCGACGCTAAATGTAAGACATCTAGCGTCGAAATACAATAGTCGACGCTAAATGAAAGACATTTAGCGTCGATTATTATTCGACGTTAAATTAAAGACATATAGCGTCGAAGAATAATCGACGCTAAATAATAACCCTAATTTTTTCATTAGCCGCCTAATATTTGGCGTCGAAGTCTTCGACGCTAAAAGTCAATTAATTCGACGCTAAATGTCATTTAAATCCCTAAAACCAGTGCTTCTCTTCTTCCTCGGCTCGCAAAAACTCGATTCTCCCTCTCCTATTCGATTCTCCAACAGTGAAGAACGAAGGAAAATTACAGGTAAGTCTCATTTGTTGATTTAAATTTGTTGATGAGGATGAATTTGATGAAATTGAGGATGAATTTGATGAATTTGAGATTGATGAAATTGATGATGAATTTTGGAATGTAGGAATTACAGTTTTACGAGCGAATTTTGAGATGATGATGATGTTGTTGCTGTTCTGGGCAAGAACAGCAGCAAATATGTATATGTATGTTTGGAATGTTTGTATGTGTTTTGGAATTCGAAAGTTCATATAGTATAGTATGTGTTTTGGAATGGTTTGTTATGGTTATGCGTGTGCATGAGAAGTCGTGTGATGAGTTTGGTGTGTCGTGATATGTATGTATTGTTTGATTGTGTGGCTTGTGATGTATTGGTTGTTAAATATGCTTCGTGGTTGGTTGTATGATGATTGTGTGTGTGACTGTGTGTATGTACGTGTATGATGGAACTCGTAGATTATATGGATAATGAATGCATATGTGAAATGAATAAATGAATGAATGAATTTGAAAACGAAAGTGAGCATTCGATGTTATAAGCGTTTTTGTTAAGTTGTATTGACTTGTATGGATATGTATGTATATGTATAAGAACTTTGGAATTTGATGACGCTAATGCGACAGGTTTTTGCAGATGGCACCGGGCAATCATAAACGGGCTACCGCGACTCCATCTACATCAGCAATGGCAACTGGTCCTGGTGATTTCTCTGCTAGCACAGGTGAGTCAAGTACATTGAATGGTCGATGACCCACCCGTGGCCTGGGGTTGGCTAAGTACATTAAGGCTCACGGCCGTATCCGGATAGAGATATCAAATGATGGACACACTCAAGTCGGACAACATAATTAAGCGTTTAATACAGCCATAGGAGCTACAGCTCAATATGAAGCTCCCCAAAACTACGTATCTTGGAGAAAGATATCGTGGGAGACGAAAATGAACCAGCTATTCCCTTCGCTACTTGTAAGTTTTCGATATTGTTTGTTATTTAACATTTTTATTTTATACTTATTTTTACTCGAATTTTCATGTAGGAATGGTTCGACTTCGATCTGACCCAAGTGAATGTCCAACAATATATTGACTACCACATGGGGAAAAGTTATAAATATTATAGAACAAAAGTCCTGAAACCAATATTCGACGAACATGGACCTTCAAATGCTCCACAACACAAGTCTGATTTTATAGAGGAACAAAATTGGACATTCTTATGTGAGATTTGGTCTAGCAAAAAACACGAGGTAAATTTTGAAATAAATAGAAATTTATAATTGTCTTTGTTTTCGGTACTTACATTGTTGGTAAATACAGGATAAATGTCACGCAAATGCGGAAAATCGAAGTCACTTGCGTTTTAACCACCGTGGAGGTTCGAAGCCATTTATCCAACATCGTGCCGAACATTCTGAGGTAAATATATTCTAACGTAAAATTTAACAGTTAATTGTTTTTACTAATCTGGAATAATATTGAATTTATTTTATGTTTATAACAGAGTAGCACATGTGAGGTGCAATCATTTCCAGATTTTTTCCGTGTGACGCATTACAATGAGAGGAACAAATGGATAAATGAAGAAGCCGAACGCTGCTATGTAAGTTTCAGTTTTTAAAATAAAATAATTAATATTATATATGTTAATTTTTTTTCTCAAATTCTAATATTAACTTATTTTTTGAAACAGAACGAAATGATGGAACTCCAACATCAAACGCAGGAGACAGGGTCCGACCCCATACCAGATGAGCAGCTGTCGCAATTGGTTTTCAAGAATCAACAGCTTACAACGTTAGTCTTGGCACTCGTAAGAAGCCAATGTCATCTGCACGCAATAGTGGTAATTCGGACAATGTCTCTCTTCGAGACGAGTTAGTCACCACCAAAGACGAGCTGCAGCAGACTAAGGAGAAGCTACAACAGGTCACGGTGGACCACGAGAAGAAGATGATGGACCACGAGAAGAAGATGGAGCAGTTGGAACAACAACTGCTGGCTTTCCGTCAGATGTTCGAAGCCTCAATGAGTCATGGTGCATCGGGCTCGAGCGTCCCCCCATCACAGTAGCAATTAATTTTATATTTGGTTTTGTATAAACATTTTGAACAAATAGAATTAATATAATATTCTTTTTTTCTAAAACAAATTTCAATATATATTTCATCATTTTGTTATTAATTACATTTTTTTTCAACTAAATTAAATATTTTAGACCAAAAAATAAGTAAATTACTAATTTTTTAAAAAATAAAATTTTTACTAAAAAAATGGCCGCTGTAAGCGTACATATAATACTTTTTTAATATACGTTAGTGTCGACAAGTTTCGACGCAAAAATTCAAACTTTTAGCGTCGAATATTTCGACGGTAATAGTAAAAAAAATGGTCGCTGTAAGCTTACATATAATACTTTTTTAATATACTTTAGCGTCGACAATTTTCGACGCTAAAAGTTTGAATTTTTGCGTCGAATTATTTCGTCGCGAAATATAAAATATAGCGTCGGACAATTTACTTTAGCGTCGAAAAAAATTGGACGCAGAATACTGTTTTTTAGCGTCGCATTTAATTATTTCGACGCTAAAAGTGATTTTCGTCGACATTTTATCGTCCATTTTTTGCGTCTAATTTTTTCGACGCTAAATGTCTTTTGCGTCGAAATAATTCGACGCTAAATGGTATAATTCTTGTAGTGTAACCATGCTTGATATTTTTTTCCAATGCCAACTCTTACATATCTTGTTTAACTGAAAGCCCTCGTTCTTTCAATAATAAAATCCAGTCTTGATCACTTTGTGAGATAAGTCGATTAATCGGTAAAAATTGGACCTCTAACTGAGCTAATAACTCGTGGTTATGATCAACCACAAACTGAATAATATATTGTTCCTTTGTGGAAATTTCATGATACTTTTTTAAAGTGATTCGTATAAGAGTTTTACACCTACATTTTGATGATTCTCGATTCATTTGTGTTAGGGTTGGTGCTCGGAGTGCCAACCTGGATCGTATTTATGTTTGATTCATGAATACGAATAATTTATTTTTCCATAATAATACTTATTTAATAGTAGCGCATCTTGTCTTTTATATACATATTCGATCTAATTATGATTATATATTTAATTATGATTATATTGAAACTAAATCTGATTTAGTGATACGTTTATATTAGACAAAGACCCTAGGATTTACAATGTAGTGTGCAGTTACAACGTAGTTTGTAATTGACATTAGGAAGCGTCACTATAAGTTTTATATCCTTAAATAAAGTTCACGGTCAAGATTTACTAACACGAGTCGGTTAGTAAAATCTGCTGAGACCAGTACATGTCGTATATTGTGACTTGGTGCGATGGTTTATCCCAATGAATCATGAGTCTCGGGAGACTCATATAGACATGTAGGTGTTTATTTGATAAATACTGAATGACTCACTGAAGATTTACTAATATATGGTACACCAACGTCAATGAGAATATTTTCGATTTGAGCGAGCATATTGGTCATTCGACTTGAGATACCACATTGAATATATGAGTTATCCTTCACACTTTGATGGCAGTCACGTCACTGATCTATTTAAATCAGACATCCGCCTGTTCGTTGGGTGTGGACTTATGCTCATGAGTCATGATATCCAGTGCGTATCAAGATAGAATTCGACAGTTCTGTGTACAAGACATAGGTTTCCTACACGTGTTTGTGATCTAGTAAATCCATAGCTGTGGTATAACTTCGGAAGCGAGTTCCGAGTGCTATTTAGAGATCCTAAATTTGAAAGTCGACTATATTATACCATAAGAATTTGAAGTTCTTATATATATATCTCACGTATAATATGAATATCCTATCATAGAAGGATTATAAGTATGTAATGACCTCGACTTGCATAGTTTAACGAGATTATCTATGATCGTCATAATTCATGAGTGGGTGAATTGTGGACACAAAATTGGATTCCGTGACGGATAAACCTAGGGGTGTCAAAACGAATCAACGAATCGAATTCGTATCGAATCCTAAACAAATCGAATCAAAATGTGATGGATTCGTATTCGATTCGTTTATTAAACGAATCATAATATCAGGATTCGTATTCAATTCGTTTATTAAACGAATCGAATACGAATATTCATTTATTCGTTTAGTCAATGATATTATTTAATAAAATAGTTTACCACACTTGATTTACATTAATTCTCCATAAATATATACATATGAAATATGTAATTAATATATTTACTAAAAATACCTCACCAAATATTGAAAATATTACTTTTTCTATGATAACTAGCTATAATTTCTCGAATCTTAATTGAAAATTAACAAGAACTAGTATATATAAAAAAAAAAAAAAACGAATCATAAACGAATAAACGAATCAATGAGCTTAAATTCGTATTCGATTCGTTTAATAAATGAATCGAATCGAATTGACTCATTTATTAAACGAATACATTTTTTTCAAACTTGTATTCGCTTTAAAGCGAATCGAATCGAACGAATAAACGAATCATGACCCAAATTACCACCCCTAGATAAACCTAAACTTAGAGAGTCTCACAATATGAAGTATACTCGTTGAACACTTGGACAACGCATTATGAATAATATAGATTATTCATGATACTTCATCTAATTAAATGAGTTAATTCGAGTCGTTTAATCGATTAAACGAAAATACATACATTATGTGCATTTCGGTCAATTAATAATTAATGTGTATTTGTATTTGATATAAAATTTGATTTGATACATATTAATTAATTATCAAATGAGACTTTGACACATATCATTAATATATGTATTTGTTATTTAATGTAAATAAAAAAACATATATAATAATAATCGTATTAATTAATTATTTAGGTGTTTAAATGTTAAATATTTAGATAATTAAATTATTCTAATATTACATAATTGTTAAGCAATATGTTTGATTATTATTGGTTACATGTTTCATGATTTTATTAAGCTTAAAGTTTACAAATTTGGATTTGTTAACTTAAAGGTTATTATTATTAATTAATTAGATTAATTGACCAAATGACCAAAATACCTTTTTTTAACCACTAAAGTCAGTTTTGGCTTGATATTTAAAGTGAAAAATTTTGTTTTCTTCATTTTAAGACCTCCACGGCCGAACCTAACAAGAAGAAAAGTTCCCAAAATTTTCTTGAAGAACCAAGGAAGAAAGTGAAGAAATTAAGAAGAAAGTTTAAGGAAATTATGAGATTTTGAGACAATATTCAATAATCTTAAACTTAGAAAGCTTGTTTCTTGTTCTTGAATATTTAGAATAGTTCTAGGGTTTCTTCCTTTCTTAAATTTTGGGACTTTTTGATTTGGATGATAGATTTAGAGGTTAGATGCATGTGTGAAGTTGGATTGGATAATATTATTGTAATATTAGTTCAATTTTGTCATTTGATAACTTGTTGTCATTCTAGAGTGTTATGACCAATCTTGTAACTCCTATAATTGTCCTTGAGTTCTTTATAGGTGGTGGCTTTGGTTGGTGTTAATGTTGATATGATTAATATTGAGAAAATTGGATTTAAAGCATGAAAAATGATATTTTTGGTTACCAAATTAGATCTAGATTTTTTGTGATTCTGGTGATGAAAAGTATGTTGTATAAATGTATTGAATGTGTTTTGAGCATTGGAACAATTGCCAGAAATTATTTCGGAGTTGAAATATGTGAAAGCGGCGTTACCGGGTGAGTTTTGGGCTTACCGAGTGTTCGCTGTCCAAACAGTGAATTGGTCACCGTTTGAGCAGCCCATGAACTGCCCAAGCACTATTGGAGCTGACCTTGGCAGCCCCATTTGTGTTGATTGGTCGGTTCGGACAAAAACGCGTTTTATGTCATTTTACGGATAAACGTTTTCGTAAAAGTTTCATAGTGTTTCTAACCTATTTATGTCGTTATTTGATATCGAATAAATATATTTAAGTGAAATATGAATGAATTATTCATACTGGATATTGAATAATTTATTCAGTAATTTTAAAAAATTTTAAAGTTATGATTTTACCCGAACCGCCAAAAACCTCAATGCTTTGAACTTTCGTTGGATCAATAATTTTTAATGGAGGCATTTCATGCCGATAACATAAAAAATCACGCTTAATTTTATCTATATTCTTGCTAATAAATCTTCCTTTTCGAATTGAAAATTCATGTCTAGTTGTCTACTTGCATAATCTTGCTATAACACAAAAGATTCTTCTTTACTTAGAAAGACCAATAAAAAGGGGTGAAGTTCATCTCCTTATCATTCGAATGATTATTAAGATAAACATCCATAACATTAATTTTTTTGCCTCATAAAATTCACAATTTTCTAGAATAGGGAACTCATTCAAATCAAAATTCCTCATAGTACCTTCCTCCATTAACTTAGAGAACATCACATTAATATAAATAAAATTATGGCACTGAAAAATTATCCCAAATAATAATTATTTAAATCATGTATTTTATCTACTCACTTGGTGTAGATGTTTTAGATCTTTAATAACCTTTTTTGTTCCCTCCAATTTTGTATAGCGTCCGGTTCCGGTTTCACACTAAAATGGAACCGGAACCGAACCGTTCGGTTCCGGTTCGGTTCCATTAGTTTTTTTTTTTTTTTTTTTACTTTTTTGAAAATAAAACTCAAATTACAAATATTACATTAAATTATTATTTTTGAAAATAATTACAAATAAAATTACATAAATTACAAATTACGTTAAATTACATTACATAATTACAAATAAAAATCTTATCTAAAAAATTAAAAAAATATATTATTATATATATGGAAACCGGTTCCAACCGGAACCGTACGGTTCAAACGGGTTCGGCTAGGGGAGGAACCCTAACCGAATCGGTTAGGTTCCGGTTCGGTTCCGGAACCGGAACCGGTTGGAACCGGAACCTTGGCTGCGTCTAGCCATGGAGATTGGGAAAAGATGAAAATGGAGAGAAAAAATGAAAAGCGAAAAAATGACGTCATGTGAGATAAGTATTAGTTCAAAATAATATTTGTATCTCAACATTTATAACGGATGCATTCCCGCAAAAGAAAAAGAGCTTCCGTACAACAGCACTTTCTTTTTAAAAAAGGCAATTAACGTAGCACGCAAGAAACATTTCATCTAGGAAATGACGCGTGTCGATCGAAGAAGGGCTTCTTGATGTTGAAAAAGCACTATCTGAAGAATGAAGATGATAAAGACAACATTTCAAAGGAATTTGATAGAGAAAAGGAATGGGAACGAGCCTTTATGGTGTTTAAGGTGGACTTGCAAGTTGTAGATGATTCCAAGTCTTCTCGTGGAAGTTCTCTCCTCCGCAAGACTACTGGCGTATGGTGTTTACGGTGGACTTGCAAGTTGTAGATAACTCCAAGTCTTCTTGTGCAATTTCCCAATAAATGGGGATAGTCGATACAGATGATTAGTTGGATCATTTAAATTAGTCTAAAATTAAAGTTTCGGAATTTAGATAATTTTTTTTTTTTTTTGTATATTATGATTTGTATTTTTTTTAACAGATATGAATCTCATTTTAAGAATTCACATGATATTGTATGAAATTTAAGACAATTCAAAATCGCTCTTAGACGGTTGGCATATCTCTCTGTTTGGTTTTATATGATGATAATTTTGAGGTAAGCAAACATGTTACTTGTTAGTAAAATCCAACTGAAATTCAACCTAAATCAAATTCAAACCACATTTAAAACTTGAACCAAACAGAAACCAACTTCTAGAGGAAGGGAATCCATGTTATCTGTCGACTCTTTTACAGTTTTTTTATTTCATTGTGGGGCCAAAAAGGATACCAATTCCTTCGACTGAGAGTAGTTGACTCTCATATCTTAATGTGATTAGATCATGTGTGGGACCACTACAATACACAAGTGGATATCATAATATACTAAGATTTATATAATATTAGAAATCTATAAATCTTTCTTTTTTAAAAAATATTATAAACTCCGCCGTCAAATTACTCAATTTGTATTTAAGTATAACAGGTAAAACACACAATCACTCAATCTGAGCTTAAGCGGAACAGGTAAAACCTTTGACTGTCTCATTATCTTATAAGAAATACATCATCTGTCCAATAACTGACAACCAAGTCCTAAACTATTTTCCACTAAGTCACATGATTGCGATTTTATACCTCACGCAAGCGTATATATTGCTCAAGTAATATAGTGACTATTAGTTGGATGTCGAACCCACATGGACTTAATACTTCTTTTACTAATATTAAGACTAACTTACTGAACTTAAACTAAAATATTCAGAAAGATAATCGATTTATCGAAATTTAATTAAAATTAAATAAATCACAAATAACATACTTTGAAAACCTTATAGATAAAAGGAACCTATGATCGCAACTTCACCTAATTATGCACGCAATAAGTTCATACATTTTCCATTCAGTTGTATTGTCGTTAATAATTATTAACCTAAAACATTAAATTATTAACAAGCCTATTTCGATAATCATGTAAATATATTCATAATAAATTAATTAAATTAAACCAAATTCATTACGATCATGTTTTAATCTTTACTACGTATGCCTTTTAGGTATATGTATATACTGCAAAGAAATCTATTCAACAAATAAGATCACGCGCTATTATTCTCACGGTTAACTCAAATTCTCTCTGTTGAGTTCCTAAAGATTTACCAATACTATTTTATTATTGACTAAACAAATAAAATATACATTCAATCACATAAAATAATAAATAATCAAAAACAATCACAAAATAATATAAATACGCAAATAGTTAATTAAACATGCTCAAGATCCGTTAGAACCATAAATTCAATGAATTAATTACTCATAATATTCAATAAAAATAAGCTAATCATTATTATACATACCGATGACTCATAAAAGATAAACTATAGAGAAAATGGAAGAAATAATTCTAGTTTGTAGTATTCGCCTTCGAACTCTAGCATCAGTTGAAACACTCGTCTTTGTCTTGCTTCAGACGTTCTTCTATGCTATGAGACTCCAAATTATGTTATGAGGCTTGATTTTAGGTTTTGTGACGAACTTATACTTAAATAGGAGGTTCATGGGGTCTTTCTTGATCATAAATTGAGTTCCTGACAAATTTAGGAAAGCATTTTGCATTGCGATGCGCCCAATTATGCTAGCGCATGTCCACATTTTGTTCATCAGCACGTCTCGGCACGGTTGCACATTGGGACACGTGTTTTCACTATTAAATAAGGTCTGATTTGCTCCGTATTTTACCGCTTTCATCCCTCGTTGAATTCATTGAGTCATTATATTAACACATCAATTCGCTCATAAAGTTCGATATCACTCATAAAATATTAAGATAAAGAGACTGAAAAATATGTATATTTTAATTGTTCATCACCACACCCTTTGAGAGTTTCTATAAATCGATAAATTGTAAAATACACACATATATATATATATATATATATTAAAATTTTATTAGATTTGAGCCTAATTTTAAGGCTAACCCACTGTTTATGTCGATTGTTTGGGATCACTTTACCGGTCAGCAAACATTCTAAATGACGTCAAAAGAAAGTGAAGCATCTTCATTTTATAGTTAGCTTTGCCTTTTCACCACTTCACATTGAGAAATATTTAAATTGTGAAATTATGCTTTCGGTCAAATTATAGTTTCTTTCACATCCACATTCAAATAATAATAATAATAATAATAATAATAATAATAATAATAATAATAATAATAATAATAATAATAATAATAATAATAAAGTAACTTCATTAAGTAACTATTGACTAGTGCAAACTTTTGAAACAAAAGATTCAAATATTTTAGGAGTTGACAAAATTCTTCTTATGTATTTATCAATTAATTTTGTAATGAAATATTAAAAAAATATATCAACTCGTTATCTAATTAGATCTTATAAATTAATGGTGTATTTACTTAAGGGTAATGAGAATGGATGAATGATAATCATTTACAATAAGATTGTTTTCCTCCTAAAATTGAATAAAAATGATATTGAAAAAAGAGTGAGGCTCACATGTTTTGGAATGGAAAATGATGGGAATGAGATTCACATTCCCATTATTAATGGGAAATTATAATATTACCCATAAGATAATTAATTAATATTAATGTATAAATAATAAATAAAATATATTAATAATTAATCAATAATTAAAAAAATAATATTTACTATTTTAATAAAATGATAATTTAATAAAATAATAATTTAATATTTAGTAATTTAATACATTAATAATTAATTAATAAAGTAATACTTAATTTATAAATAATAAATAAAATTAATAATATTTAATAATAAATTAATAATTAATAATTTAAAAAAGAATAATTTAATATTGAGTAATTTAATACATCAAAAATAAATAATAAATAATAAATTAATATATAATTATAATTAATGATATTTTATAACTTTTTAACAATTCATTCTGAAACTGGACAAATTAAACACATTCATGATAATACTGCTTTATTCTGATTCCGATTCCTACAGTTAAGTAAACAACTTATTCTGATTCCGATTCCGATTTACCATTCTCATTCCAGCTCATTCTGATTCCATTTCATTTTGATTTCATCTCATTCCGATTACGAATACGTAAACGCATCATAAATGCAATCCAAATATTTTCTTTTATTTATTTTTCTCACCTTCATAATTTGAGAATAATATTTATTATTTATATATATATATATATATAAATCACCATGCATATAATAATTGTAAAAATATATTAGTAAAATGGTGAATTTTTCACCGCATGGTGGTTTTTTTTAGAGGGAAATAAGTTGCTCGTGAAAAAAAACAAACAAACAAACAAATTAGTTGAGTTTCCTTTATTTTATTTTCTCTTTAGCCTTTATTCCTTTCATATACAAAAAGTGTGTCATCTTGCTTAAACTTTAGAGTTATAATCATTTTACTATTGTATAAATTGAGAAATAATAAATGGATATAATAAATATTGGGGGTAATATTTGATTATTATTATTTTAGTAAAATTATATTATATTTATAATATCTTATACTTTACTATTAATAGTATAATATAATTTTTGTAAAGATATATTAGTAAAGTATTGTAAAGATATAGTAGTGAAATATAAGGTGTTGTGGTGAAAATATAATTTCCGTAAAGATATAATAGTAAAATATTATACTTCAATACTTATTTTACTCGTTTGTTATTTTTCAATTTATGAAATAATAATAACTCTAAATTTTACAATCGGTCTTATCTTTGATCTATTTCGTATCCTTGACTCAACGACAAAATGAATCAGAATTTATTTATTTTTATTTTTTCTGGTTTAAGGTGTAAGCTTAGAGGAATAAAAGAATTACACAAGTTTTATTGTCATTTGAAAGAGAAATGGATAAGAATCATAAGATAACGTGTTATTCTTTTCTTAATTTTCCATTCCTTGAATCATAAGATAGATTTATCTTTTTAGATTCCCAACTGTAAAATATAATTTTTTTTTTTAAAAAGCATTCTTATTTCTTACTTATGAAACAAAATTAATCTTTTAATAAGAGAGATTTCATTATCATAGATCACAATTACAAAATAAACTAATTAGACACAAATCCAACTTAAAAATTATATGTGAGAATAATCTAACTGAAAATTAAATGTACACATGTAGTTAATTCAATATTTAAAATATCTTAATAATAAGTTTGAAATCCTAATTAAGTATAAGTAGCATTCCTAAATTAGCCTTAAGTCATATAAAATATTATTATTTTAGTTTGAATATCATCCCTATGTAAAAATTTAATTAAGTTTATTATTTACCATATCAATAATACCTTACATAATATTTGCGATGCTAAAACCTATAAAACTTAAGCGCAGATTAATTGACGATTAACCATGGATAACTATTTGATCGATTTAATCTGGATGATTTTGACCGTTTTAAATTGAATTTTTTTTTTGGGATTTGAGGTACATCTGTCAATTTTCTAAAAATTGTGCAATTAATTTTTTTATTCAAAACTTTTCGTGGTATTAATCAATGATTTTGTATGGAAAAAAGATTATGTTAGAAACGATGAAAAGAATGAGAATATGCTAACTATATATGAATTATTATTGAGGTAATAACATCATTATCCTCAATTTATTATATTTTTTAAAATTAAATATAAAAGTTTGTATTCATATTGACTTGATTAAATCTTGATTGTTTAGTCATTTTTCATCATAAAGAAATGAAATTTAATGATTTTGGCTGATCATGAAATATGTGTTTTGAATTTTTATGTAAAATATCAATTTTATCACTCTCGAATTGATTAATTTCCGATTAATTATGAGTGATTTGCCTTTGATTTCTGATCAAAGTAATCGTACTCTGACAGTTGGGCCCCCGAGTTAAAAATCTACTAAAGTTGGGCCATAAGTTGAAATGTTTGGATTATTCCTATTAGACCCAGATATAGTTCTGAATGCTCCCCATATGATTAGTAAGTAAATTCTATCAAAAGTGAGTTATAAATATTTCGTTATGGGCTTCATTTTTAGCCCAATTCAAAAATGCAAAAATTCTTTTAATTTACTCCATCCATTCGCAACTCATCATTTTTCTTTGGCTGAGCAGCATGACGATTGCTCGGTTTGATATAATTTTTCAAACAAAATTTTTATTAGTAGAATTTTTAGAAGTAAAACTTTTGATATAGAAAACTTTAAGTGTTTGGTTGTGAATGACAATTTTTATTAAAAATTGTAAAATGTAGATGCCCGGGACCAAGTTATTATTATTTCTTTTTCCGCTTTTGTATTAAGCTTATCAATTTTTTTTAATAAATGATTCGCTACAAAATGATTTTTTTTTAGTGAACGTGTCACAATTAATTAACTCCTATTTTTTTCTTTTGTAAATTGTAAAAATTAAAATCATGGGAAGATTGTGTAGAAAAGGAGAAGGCTCGTCTTGTTGCTCCCCCTGGGATTAGTGATAGAAGTTACATAAGAAGTGATTATATTCGCTCCATGCCTAAGTGGATGAGATCGGTTGAGTGGTCTCGGTTGGAGATGAGATTGCACGTGTTTATGGATTGAACGAAATTAAAGCTGGGTAATTATTTTATTATATAAGTTTTTTTTTTAAAGTTGTGTTATAAAAGAAATTAAATAATATTACTAAATTAAATAAGAGTATTATAGATAATTTAACATTTTAAAAAAACTTTCAAGCTATATTCCCATTTTGGGAGGCTTTTGCTAGTAGAGATAAAATAATAATTTTTATCTTCAAATGTTTTACTTAAAATGCAACCAAACACCACAAAAAAATTTGAAAATAATTTTTGGGATTAAAAAAATTATTTTATCTTTACTATAAGTCATACCAAACATACACTAAACTGAGAGAGTGTCAAGTAACAGTACACTCAGTCACTGTTACTTAGAAACACACAATCACTGTAACAGAGTACTCATTGACAAAACCTTGAATACTCATTGAAAAACATTGAATATTCATTCATAAGTATTTAATTGGTCTTGATATCTGACTAACAAATCAGACAGACTTGAATCGTAGACTCGACTTAAGTCAGGTCTCCTCCACATTTTTTGAGCTGCAAGTTAAATTTTTTGGAAATATTGGAAACTCCGTCTCCAAACCATCCGATCCAAACTTAAATGAAGCAGATAAAACCCTCAACTGTCCTAAGCTCTTACAAAGAAATGTACCCATAGACACGAACTCATGACCTGACAAACAAATCCTAAGTCATTTTCCACCAAGTCACACCCATTGACCCACCCATGTGAGTTGATAAAAAAACCCACCATATGTATAATATAATCGAGTTGAATAGTGACTAGTCAAACTCGGCTCGATAAGTACTTATATGAGTTAAAGTTCTGCTCAAGCTCGAATCGATCTTTATTTGGGATCGAGCTTGACTCGAATTTGATTACTAAATGAGTTGAACTCGACTAGAGTTCAAGCTTGAATATTAAAAATTCAAATTTTGGATTTTTTATTTACTTCTTCAAATGGAAATCCCCCATACCCCGAAATTTCTCTCTTTTATTTAAATGACAATATTTGATGAGAACCTGCTTGGAACAAGTCAAACAAACCCACACGAGATTCAGATCGTTTCCAAGAAAGTCAAGATAGTTTGGATTCAAACTATAAACCTCTGAAGAACTAGCAATAAAAACATATAATACTAAGGGGGCACCATAAAGGGTTAACAAACCTTTGATAGGTCAAATGCAATGAGGATAAGTTGAGGTTACTCAAGTCTCACGAAAATAATGATTTTTATTAGAAGATTTATTAAAAGATAGGTTGATAAAAACAAAGCCAAAGTTAGCATTTTATAAGGAGGCTTTAATTAAAACCTTAACCCAAAATATGAAAAGACAAAACTACCTACACGCCAACATACGTGTATCCTAAAGCCAACCTAGGCTAATCCCACATGCATACCTATGCATGCTTAACCTAATTCCCAAACATAACAATAAATCATAATTGTCATGCTATTACAAATAAAAAAGTCGAATTAAAACAAATATCAAGCCCAAATAAAATAACTATGAATAACAAATAAATGAGACAAAGAAGGTCCAAGTATCAGGCTGCTCCACGACTTGAATAAAATTCTCCACCATAAGATCGTCCATCTTTAAGCCCATCTTCAATGTAGTAGAGACTCGTACTGGGATTTGTGAATAGTCAAATATGACCATGTGAACTAGTCGATGCCTTATTTCCTAGATCCTATTAACTCGAGACCTAGTTATTAGGCCATCAGGAACATGCACGATAATGATTCGTCCTTGCGCATCCGAGGATGCATCTTGGGTCGCATCAATAATACCCATACTACTTTAAATAAATTATTTTTTTGATTTAATAATTTAATTTCCTTATTTAATTTTTTTATATTTATATTTTGTTCTATTTTACTTATTTAATAGTCTTTATATATTTATTCTCTGTTATTTATTTAATAAATCTTTTATATTTTATATATGTTGTTATTTATTTTGTATTTCTTTATTTATTTAATTTTCTTTTGATTATTTATTAATTTATTTAACACTACTGATGTATAATATAAAATATTCTCTTTTATGTTAATAATAATTTTTTAGAGCATGTAATAATACACGAAAATATATAAAATAAAATTTTTAATTTAAATTGCCTCTAAAGTCTCATTCTTATAGTCGAGTTGTATATTTACGATTAAATCAAATCTATTTCAAATAATTTTGAAGTGAAAAATGAGTCAAATCAATCTTTTACGAGTCAACCTCATTTAATAATTGAGTTATTATTATCGAGTTTGAATATTCATTTATTAAATAAATCGATTTCGAACCAAATTAATTGCGAGTCAAGCTCAAGCTATTCATGGACATCTCGATTCATTTATCGTCCTAGCCCTTGGTATTAAATAATAATTATTATTATAGTAAACACCACCTAACGAAAGCAAAACTAAAAGGACTGCTTAATGGGCGTCATGGGTTGCCTCCATCTATAATAATCATATAAAACTTTACACCCATTAATAAAATATGACTATATTAATTATATATATATATATATATCTATATAATAAAGGGAATGGTGTTGGAGGAAAGAGAGTGCATCCAACGGCTCTCTTTAGGTAGCTTAATTAAGGCTCAGATTATTTCATTGGTATTGGAGGAAAGAGAGTGAATTGATTGATGGAAAGGGTCAAAATTTCAAATTAAAAAATCGAAAGTTAAAATAAAATCATTTAATTATGTAAACACCGTGCCGTAGCACGGGCCAAATACTGTAACACCGTGCCGTAGGCACGGGCATCATTTAATTAAAAAATAAAATCATTTAATTCTGTAACACCGTGCCGTAAGCACGGGCCAAATACTGTAACATCGTGCCGTAGGCACGGGCAAAAACTAGTATATATATATATTATAAAGCACAATGGTGTGAGAGAAAAGAGAAGACAACTAATGATAATATATCCAAAGGCTATCTTATGTGGTTTAATTGGTGGCTCAGATCATTTCATTATCATCTAATGACTGATAAAGAATTATTCCATTATAAAATCTCAATAAAAATGAAAAATGAAAACTTTATCAATGGAAAATAAAAACTACTAAGTAAATTAAAAATTAGATCATTTAATTAAAAAATAAAATCACTTAATTATAGAATATTTCTGAAAATAACAAATAAATTAAATAAAAGAATCTTAATTTATCGGTAAATTCTATAATAGGCATGAACAATACCTAATGCGTATGTATATATATAAAATTAGGGAATGAATATATCCCGTCCACACAAAATTCCTCCTAAAATCATCACGCTGACTCATATTGTCATGTGATTGATCCATTAGAAAAGGCTCCCACTAAAAACTCATCCTAAAAGCAAAATGCATATCCACCACGCGCGTCTCAGAACGTGAGATGCACCATTCAGCTTCCACGCACCACCACGTGCATATTTTCCCGGCAAATGTTATGAAGCACTCTCAATCAGCGAAAATCATATTATATGCCGGTGTATATGAGGCGGACTCCATAATTATGCGAAATCCGCCTGTGGTAAGAAAGATGATATATAACCGGTATAGGATATACCATCTCATTCATTAGAACCCTAATTCCTGAAATTTTCGCCAAGTACCAACCAATCAACCCCCCAAATATCAACTTCTATTGAAGCGTCTTTAATTTCTTCGCTGTGCGATAAATTCTAAGAAAAAAAATGATCTTTATATCACTTGAGTTTCTCGAAGAAGCTACCCTAGATTTTTTTTGGGTAATTAATGACGGATTATAAGCTTGAGGATTTAAGTGAGTTGAGTAATTACACGACAGAGGATGAGGGAACGGAGGACTACAGGAGAGGAGGGTACCTTGCTGTGAGTATTGGCGATACTTTCAAGAACGGTCGCTATGTTGTGCAGAGCAAGCTTGGTTGGAGCCATTTCTCTACTGTTTGGTTCGCTTAGGACACTCAAACTTCTGTGAGTTTCTCTTTTTCTTTTTTGGGAAAGATTTGTTTATTTACTTTACAATTAAAGAATTTTGATGTGGATTTATGGAGCACTTTGAGGTTCTATATGTATTTCATTTAGCTCGTGGAATCAGAAGGCAATGGGAGGTTGCTTCAAGTGAGTTACGTTTATGTTTGGTTGATTAGAAAGCGGAGGAAATGTAAAGAGAGGAAAATATTATAAGGGATTTGTTTAGTTAAAGATGGCTTTGATTCGGTTGCTCACAAAGTAGCAAACATAGAGCAAAATTCGTTAGCTGGGTTGTGGCATGAGGAGTAGCTGATTATGGTTGTTTTGCAGAGACAGAAGAACAAGAAAGAAAATAGTCTTGTTTTAACTTGTTAAATTTAATCTCTAGAGTTATTTGTTGTTTGCTTGTTATAAAAATTTATGAAAAGCTAGGAAGAAAGGAAAGTTTTCTTTGTTCATGTGGTATATTTTGTTGTGAATTTCAAAGCAGATAAAAAACTAACTATACAGTAACCCAGAACGTGCAACCAGATCATGCATTTGGATCATTTACTTTATGGAGATAGTTATTATTCGTCGTTCTTATTACTTGAGATGATTCTTTCAATGATTATATAAACCTTTGCTACTTCAAGTTCAAGTTTGTTTGATTTGGATTTCTTAAAATTAGTTTTCAAGGAGCTTCCCATTAATTTAAATTGTTCAAAGCTTCAATATAATGAGAAATTAATTGTTTGCAGCATTATGTAAGCTTTGAAAGTCCAGAAGAGCGCTCAGCACTACACTGAGGCAGCCATGAATGAGATAAAGATCCTCAAACAGATTGCAGATGAAGAACCAGATGATAAAAAAGTGTGTTGTGAAGCTGTTAGATCACTTTAAGCAGTCAGCGCCAAATGGGCAGCATGTGTGCATGGTTTTCGAGTACTTAGGAGATAACCTTTTGGTGCTTATTAAGTGTACTGATTATCGAGGGGTTCCTTGACACATGGTCAAAGAAATCTGTTTCCACATTTTAGTGGGTTTGGATTATTTGAATCATGAGCGGTCAATTATTCACACTGATTTGAAGCCACAGAATGTGTTGCTCTTGTCCAAGATGGATCCCTGAAGATCCCCGCAAATCAGGTGCTCCCCACATCCTTACCAAAACATATAAAATTGTAACAGAGTTTGCTTCAGAAGAAAGTAAGAGCCTTTCTAGAGATCTGACCAAGAACCAAAAAAGAAGATAAAAAAGAAGGCCACTTAGGGTTGTGCAAATGAAGCATTTGATGAAAGTGACGCAGACTCCAGACCATCTTGTCCAAGTAATTTAAGTATTGATGCAAATTAAAATGTGGATTCTGTTGAAGAATGACGAAATAAATCTGTGGTTAAAAATGAATCAACTAAGGGTGATGAAATAAAGGATACTAGCGAAGGAGTCAAAGGTCATAGAAGGCCAAGCCGTACCACTGGGAAAAATCTTGTGGCAGCAGTTGATGTGAAGTGAAAATTGGTTGATTTTAGACATGCTTACTGGACATATAAACAATTTACAAATGACATTCAGACGAGGCAGTATAGGTGACCCAAGGTTCTTCGTGGATCTAAATACTCCACCCCAGCAGATCTATGGTCCTTTGCTTGCATATGCTTCGAGGTTGCAACTGGAGATGTTCTTTTTGATCTGCACAGCGGTGACCATCATGATAAGGACGAGGTCCGTCAACTACTGTCTGTGCCACATAGTTTGTTATTTTTTATCAATTCATTTTTGTTATTTTTTTTCAATTCATTTTTACTCCTAATAATGATTAAACATTTTGTGACTCCACTGGTCAACTTGTGTGTGAATTTTGATGTATTTAACTTAGTTTTGGGGGGAGAACATGTGTTCGAGTCCCAGCAGGAACTCTGCTAGGACTCTTGTCTCCAATCCCAAAAATTGGGATTTGGGAGTAGATTTCTCTCCGATTATTTGAGTGGGAGTAGATATTTCCGGTTAGGGCTCGTGTGATAATTGTATGTATTGCATATCCCAGCAGATTTCAGATGTATATCTGTAGAATTTTAATTCACTCGAAAAAAAAAAAATTAGTTTTGTGGATTTTATGAAATTATTTGTACCTTAGTTTTGTTGGGCTATTGTAGGAACTGGTCTTAGAGTGGGTTTGTTTCATTTGTAATTGGGGAGAAAATCCTTTGGTCCCTAATTTTTTCATGATGTCCCATCAAATCCTTCATTTTTTTATAATACCTCATCAAGTCTCTGTCATTAAAAACTAATGATAACATATCCATTTATTTTGTTACTTTTCATTTTTATCCTTTTTATAAATGAAAAGGAGACATAAACAATTATGGGTATACGCATAGATTAAGAGCTTTTTTCTCTCTTTCGTTTTTTTCCCTCTCAATTTTTCTCTACAATTTTTCTCTCCAACTTGTTCATGGCTTAGTCATTTGGTCTCAAGGCTTCAGCTCCACTAGAACTATCAATTTTTTCTAATATATTTTTCATTTCAAAATTCTTATGTTTATTCAAAAAAATGTTACTTTCTTTTTTATGGGTTGGAACACAAATACCGGCTGCTGTTTACGAACCCAAAGTTGGAAACAAAATCATGAGAAAACTTGCGTTGAAGTAATTTGAAAGCCTAAAGACAATTTGATAATTTCTTCCTAAAGACAATTTGATAATTTCTTCTTTTATTATTATTTTTTTAAATTAAAAAAATAGTTATTTGCCGATGAGATTATGTACACGTTATATTGTTGTAATGTTTAGTCCAAGTTTTGACTTTGTTGGAGAGTTTTGTTTGTTTAATTTACTGAATTTCGCATGTGTTATGGAAACCAAAAAACACTGTATGAGATGATGTTGAATTAAACTGTGCAAATGATATGCATTAAGTAGTAAGTAAGTACTGCCACTTCATTTATAATTCAGGTGAAGAGAATTTCTTTTTATGGAAAAAAACCTAGATTCTTACGGTCTCTTTATTTTAGTGATCGAAGTTATCATGTAAAAATTTACATTTAAGATTTTTGTACTTTTAATATATCATATGAGTCCCATAATTATGATGTTAGAATTTTTTATTTTTTTTAATTACTTATAAATTGATAAATGAAAAAAAATAATATAAAAAGAAAAATAAATGAATATGTTGCTATTAGTTTTTACCTTCAATGACTTTGATGGGTATTATGAAAAATCAGGGACTTGACGGGATATTAAAAAAAAACTAGGGACCATAGAGCTTTATCCCTTTGTAATTTAGCTTAGACTTAGATAACTAAAGTGTCCTATGGTCTAAAGAACGCATGTGGAAACACTATTAAAACTTTCTTCTCGTTCCCACTGATTCTTTTTGTGTGTTGCATGTATAAAATTTACTAGAGAGTGAAACAGATTTTGTAATTTTCAATGAACTTCCTGAGAGGATTTACTTTAATAGAAGACAGAAAACTCTAATATCTTGTAGTGGGATATGTTTGAGATATTGTCACAGCTTTATTCTGTTGGCGACTTGGTCGCATAAATGGATTTTGATGATGCAACGAGAGTGAAGACTTCGACGTGATTTAGCGGACATTACAAAAAGATGATAATGAAGTCAAAATATTGATGAAGAGCTAAATAAGTGATATGATGATCAAGAGAGCAAAGATGATAAAGAGGCAAAAGATGGTGAAAAAGTCAAAGAATGAGCCAAGCAAGATGAAGATCAAAATAATGATTAAGAGCTAAAACTATTGTAGTGAGTTTATTCAAATGTTTCAAAGCTCTTAGGAATCATACATTTTGCATCACTTGCATTTAAAATGGCTTAGAATGCTAAAAGAATCATTTGCATTTTATTTGCATCAAAATGAACTTCATGCACAAGTGCATCGGTAAATGATCTTCTAAAAACTATCAAATGGTTGAATTAAACTTCAAATGATATACCATTAGATAGATATGTGTCTCTAGTTTGCTACGGTTCAAACGAAACACAATTCCGATGTATAGAACTTTTTCTAGAGCCATTTTACTACAACATGTTTCAGATGTGCGTTTTCTGCATACATGTCTCATTAGAAAAATTCCATAAAATTCATCTTAATGTTTTTGGAGCTGAATTTTTTACAGAAGATATATCTATGTGTCTAGTTTATTTAGAAATTTACGGATTATGATTTGGAATTTTCTAGAGAAAGTTATGGCCAAAATATCGAGTGCCGTCAGTCTTGACTGGTCATCAGAACAGGCATACCGGTCTCAAAACCGGCATACCGGTCTCGAAACCGGCATACCGGTCTATGTAACCGGCATACCGGTTCCAGAACTGCCAACGGTCAATTTTTGAGCCGTTAGACCGGCATACCGGTCCATACCGGTTCCAGAACCCTAAAAAGGCTATAAACGGCTAGTTTTGTGCAAAATCTATAAATTCATCATTTTCCTCACTTCTAACACACCTCTTGCACATATATTCATCATATAATCTTGTCAAAACATTCTTGAGAGTTATAAAACATCTTCAAATCATTTTACACTCTCTACATTTGAAAAAGCTCATATTTCATCTTCATATTCATATTAGTGAGCTTTGATCATTTGGGTAACCAACTCACACAATCTTCTTTATCATTGTGAGTGCCCAAGTGTGTTTTATAATTTCTTTATCAACAAACACTTGTGATTTGAGAAATCCCATTGTTTGGGTAAGTTGTAAAGGTTGTGAGTGCGCCTACGAACAAAACTCAAAGTTGTAAAGGTTGTGAGTGCGCCTACGAACAAAACTCAAAAGTTGTAAAAGGTTCGGAATGCACCTTTGCGGAAAACTCTTGGTTACGAGTGAACCACGGAAAACTCGATTCTAGTGGAAATCTTCAAGCGAGGCTTGGGCGAGTGGACGTAGGCACGTTTGGCCGAACCACTATAAATCGCGGTGTCGTATTTCTCTTTCCCTATACTTCTACTATTTGCAAGTTTATTTATGCTTATATATATTGAATAGAAAACTTATATATAGGCTATTAATTGGAATAGAGAAAATTGTCTTAAGTCCCAATTTGGTAATAAGAGCTAAAATCGGCAAAGATTTTATAATTCCGCATTTGTAGCAATATCTCAATTCACCCCCCCTCTTGGGTATAGAGATTGCTTGTAGGTACTTTCATATTCAAGTTGGTTGTGTAATGTTTAGTTACATCCTCGTAATTGTCGAGCTTTATGATTTTGCTACTGCCTCCTGTCCAATTTTTAACATCTGATTTTTTTGGGGATTTCTTAGTGGTCTTTGATCATTTAATCTATGTATATGAGCTCAAGCAGTGAAACAAGTTCTAGATTCATCTCTTGTTTCTTGCACAACTTTCATTTTTTGGGTCATATTTAGGATTGCGATGGTTAATCCTCATCTCATCCATAACTTATGAGGATATTAACTGTTTTGGCCATTTGTTTACTTTCTTCTTCCTTTTCTCTCTGTGACCTTTTTTTTTTAATAAAAAAAAATAAGAAATAAAAATTGCAGGATCACTTGGCATTGATGATGCATGGTGGAGCTTCTTGGGATGATGCCACGCAAGGTGAGTTTTGTCCAAGTGCTTGTCAGGAGTGTACTAACTTGTCAAATGTGTGCTTTTATACCGAGGCATTATTTGATTCATCTGTCCAAGAGTCTCCTAACAAATAATTTCCTCAGATTGCTTTGGGGGGGACTTTATTCCCGTGATTTCTTCAATAGGCCTGGGGATTTGAGGCACCTCCGTCGTCTACGTTTTTGGCCTAATAAGGCGCTTATGGAGAAGTACGACTTTAGCGAGCAAGATGCGAAGGACATGGCTGACTTCCTTGTTCCAATACTTGATTTTGTTCCTGAAAAGAGACCAACAGTGGCCCAATGTCTCAGTCATCCGTGGATGACTGCAGGTCCTTGGCTGCGTGAGCCTTCTATGGCTGCTGGTGAACCGCAAGACACAGAAGGGAGTATGTCTGGAAGAAGGAGAAGCAAGCAGGATGAGAGGGAGACCATTGAGTTTGTAGTGGAAAATATTGCCATTAATGGAGGAAAGCCATCTAGAGAGCACGAAACTGCTGCTTTAAGATCTCTAAAATAAACACTACAAACATGCTCAGGTCGTGTTTCTCGCAAGTTCCTTGCATGAAATTTTTCCAAAATGTTGCTTACAGTTTTTTTTTTTTTTTTTTTTTTTGTGTGAGATGTGGGGTTTTCACATTCTACAAAGATTCATATCATGCCGTAGGGTTGTAATCTAAGGAATCAGAGAGTGGAAAAAGCTGAAGTTTTGATTCAAGTAACATGTACATGTCTCTAGCATATTTTTTTATGAACAGATTTTAAAATTTTCTGTGGGGATACCATGTATCAATCTTATGCATTAGGATTTATTCGGAGACACTTTCACATTTGATTGAATTTGTTTCTTCCTTGATTTTTTCTTTCATCATAACAGAGCTTGTTGCTGCATCTTCTTGTTGCAACAATTAGGAAACTTTTATCATTGTTGTATCTACTTTGTAATGGATTGTATAGCCTTTATATACAATTCTATATATTATGTTAGTTCCATTTTTAATAAAAAATATATATTCACCAATAATACATCTAGGTGAGAAGATGATTTCAGTCTTGTAAATTCTCTTATATCTAAATAATATTATGTGCGAATCATTTTTCCTGCCAATTATAATGAACACCTAATGCATATATCATTTTATGTTCGTGACCACTAAGTTTTTCAATCTTATTTATGCAATGATTATTAAAAAAATAAAAACTACTACAAGCACTAAAATTTGGGCACAACAAGAGAGATGTGACCATCCCACAGGAAATTTGTGCAACAGTATCAGCAAAGGAAAGAAGTCAAAGAAAATCTTCAACAAGAGGTTGGTAGAATAGGTTGTAAGCCTCCATAACTTCAAGATACCACATTGCTTCTCGGTTTGGGAATGCTGAAAGATCAACAATCTTGTGTACCTAAATTTACACACACAGTGGGATTGGCTTGGGCTACTTGTTATATGTATTTTCAACAATTATTATAAGATTAAATTAAGGGGAGATTATAGTATACTACCTTAATCATATTGGGTTCGCCCGTACGGACAACGTACCCACCAACCACCATCACATACATCCCTGCGTTCCATTGACGGCTTCGGAAGTCGCCGGAGAGGAAAAGCTGAACGACGCCGGTGCCGTCGTCGAGAAGCAATCTTCCGTCGTCGTCGTCGTCGTCTGGCGGCGAGACCAAAACGCCTTGTAACCAGACTCGTTGAAAGAGAATGCCGCCGAGAGTGACGGCGTTTTGAGAAGGAGTCTCGCGAGCGTCCTTCAATTGGACGCATAGCACCTTCAGTGCTGCTAAACTGTAATCCATTTTCGATATTATTTCTCTCGTTTCTGCCTCAACAAGATTCTGAATTTAATTGCAACGATTGGGGCTTAGGGCGGGCGCTGCAAAAAAATTGATTTTTATCCCCGATTTTGAGGCTGGGTGGTGAAGGGTCCAGAATCTCGCATTGAGGTTATGGGTTCGAATTCAGTAGATGTAATTTCTTGTAAGAGCCTGTGGCAGCCGGGGATTTTACCTGCGTCGCGGTTCAGATTGAATGATTTGATGGTGGAATTTCCAACGATTAAAAAAAAAAAAAAAAAGTTATGAGGTCGGGTTTAATCTGATTTCCTCTTATTTATGAAATGGCGATGGAAAATTATTTCAATTTTATTTCTTATTTTATCTCATTCTGTCCATTCTCTAAATTTCATTATCTCGTCCGGTTTAGATTTTTAGAACAAATTTTCTTTTACTGTTTTAAAAATGGGACGTATTTTTTTTTTTTTGGGGACAGGATAGGATAATTATCATCCCTAAAACGAACATATCTTTTAATTGTTGTAATCAAAATAACTATCATTTATATACTTTAATTTTTGTTATTTTCTATTAAATAAATTGTTGAGTTCTCCCAAATAGAAAAACTTAAAATCTTTCTATACAACTTCCTTTTTTAATTCAACATTTCGTATAAAAACTCAGATTTTTAAATTATTTAAATTCGTTATTATTCTATCTGTTTACTATTTAATATTTTTTTTTTACTTGCGTAAAAATTCTTTTTTTTTTTTTTTTTTTTTTAATTTTATAAAATGAAAATTTATTGAAAAATGAATACGTTAACAAAAAATTATATTGTTGAAGTATTTTGTTTTTTTATAATGTTAATAAATCTTTATTAAGAGAAAATTTTTATATTAAAATTTTTATAGTATACACTTTAGCCCCTGAAACCAAAGTTTTCATGTTTTGCCCCTGAAACCAGCTGAAACAGGCAAGAGAATTTGGGGGTTATGGCTTAATAGAATTGCTGAAAGCCTGAAAGTGCTTCATTATGCTTATAAGGGGTCATGTTACGGATTAGTCATCGTGTGGTGTTGAATTGTCAAGCTGGGAAGATTTGAATGATTGGCCGAACTTGTGAGGAAGAACTAGGAGTTGATCCGGTCACGGTTTCAATTCGGAATCCTAACCGAATCGGTTGGAATTGGAAGATTTCGGTTCCGATTCCAACCGATTTTAGAATCGGAACTAGATTTGTTCAGTTCGATTAGAGTTCGCCCCTAACCGAACCGAACGGCTACCAGCCATTGGAAGCCTAACGGCTACTAGCTGTTGGGGTAGAACGGTTCCAACCGGAACCGAGCCGTTGGGCTGGCAGGGAGCCGCTCTCTGCCCTAAAGTAATTAAAAAAATAATTTTAAGATAATTGCAAAATTACCCTTAATAACATTAATAAAACGAGTAGTTTTAGGGGCATTTTAGGTATCATAAAAATAATACAAAATGTATAAATATGAGTCATTTTTCATTTTTTTAACACATATTCTCTCATTTCTCAATTTTTACAATTCTCTCATCTTCAATTTCTCCTTCTCAATTAGTTATCTAATTATTAAATATTTAAAAAAAATGGCAAATTCATCTAAGAATACCATGTCCAAATGCCAACCCAAGAGATCGGTCAAAGTGTCGATACACGAATAAGAGAAGTTAAGGCTCGATCATCCGATATTTTCAAAATTCATTTTCATTTAGTCGAGATTGAAAATGAAGGTTCAAGAGCAATATGCAATTATTGTGGTGTATCTTACAAATTTACTGATGACTATGGCAATATGAACAAGTACTTGGATAGACATCATGCCGTTGAAATTGGACTTGATACAACACAAACTCAAATGGACAAGTATGCATTATCTAGTAGATGTACGAGTTCTTTAGATTTATTTAAATATTCTAATGCTAAAAATAGAGAAAAATTTGTTAAATTTACTTGTATGACACATCTTTCTTTAAGTTTTGGAGAAAAAAAATACTTTTACTAATTATCTTCAAAATATTTTAAATCCTGTTGCTTGTCAAATGATTAGAAATACAACAAAACATCAAAATTTTAAATTATACAAAGACGGTAAAATTATTTAAAATGAAATATTTAAAGATATTGAAGGTCGTCTTTTTATTTGTTCTGATATTTGGAGTGACCATTGGCAAACACACTCATACATGTATGTGTCTTGTCATTGAATTGATGCATCATGGAACGACTTATTGCATTTAGAGTTTTTGATGAACAACATACTACACAAAATATTTATAGAATGATTAAAGTAATTTTTGATGAATATGGTTTATTTGGTAAAATTTTAACAATTGATTTTGACAATGCATCTGCAAATACTGTATCAATTAGAGATTTAAAAGAAATATGCCAACCAAATTTGGGGGTTGATTTTTTCATCTTCGTTGCACATGCCATGTCCTTAATTTATGTGTTCAATATGGTTTTACTTATTTAACACCTTACATTGGTCCTATTAAGATTGCACTTAGTTGTATTTGGTCATATTGTCAAGTTAGGAGAGAATGTACCAAATTTTGTAAATTAAATGGTGTTAAATCGGTAAAATTTTCACGAGATGTTCCAACACATTGGAATTCAAATTATTTTTTTTATGTCAAGCTTTCCAATACAAAGATGTATTATGTTGTAACATCCCGCCTAGGCCAGGATGCTACCGGCATGAGACAGGAAAACCCATCTCCATAAGCCTCTGATTCTGACGAAATTTCGACATGATGTATGCAGAACATCATGCAACATGGCTCATAGCCAGCACCCGGAAACAACCTGCTAATGCAACTCAAACATATGCAAGCATCATCTTGGCCTCAGGCCACAACTCAATAAGTAAAATGTAAATCACTTGGCCTCCGGTCGGAACTAAAAATAAAACTATACTGTTACATAACTCTTACATATGAGACATAAATGCAAATACAAATACAAGGGCCGTGAGGACCCATAACTCGACCCAGGACTCAAAGACTCTCCTGACTGCAATTGGGGTGATCCATTGTCTTCAAGGTCTTCACCGAAATCCTGCTAGCTCAGTATGTCTGCTACTGACCTGCAAAACTAACAAACTGTAGCGGTGTGAGTCATAAGACTCATAAGTAACCATGCTTATAACTCACATAGTATTCAATCACAAACATTTCACTTCATTTCCTATCTTTAATTTCCACGTTACAAAACACACAAAATTCCTATTACATATTTCTCTTAATTTCCTATACGTATGATCACCACGCATATATATTACTTTATCTTATCTTTCACATCTCACTTTCATCAGCATCTGTAACTCAAACACTAATATGCATTATGAATCTTTTTACTCTATGAACTTACCTTAGGTTTGTTCTTACTATTCCAATTATGACAACATATTATTCCTTTCATTCATTGTTGTTGACTTAATAATCACACAATACTAAAATATATATATATTATATCAAGTTTCAATTCTTTTCCTTACCATTACTCTTATATGAATTCACAATCTGCTATTTTAATAAATCTACATGTTCGGAAATACTTTCTACTTTAGTGCATACATGAATACCTTTCAGCGTATCGTATATTCGTTACTTACCACTTCTGCTTACCCAATTTTCGAAGGTCTTGTCCATAACCAAGTGCATCTGAAATCTTTTCCGATACTAAATATATACATACTTATATGCATTTCATCACACATGCAAAATCATATAATGCACAAATAGCATAATCAGAATACTTAATGCATATTAACCATAAAACATAATTCTTAACTATGCACACGTAATAACATCAACATTTATCTTAAACTATATAACTCTTTTCCACTTATACTTGTCATAAAACTGAATCCAAAATTAAAACAGAAAACTGAAATCTGAAAATCATCTCTGGAAACTAAAATATGGAAATCATCTCTGAAAACTGAAATCTAACAATCATCTCTGAGAACTGAAATCTGTATCTGAAAACTATTTCTAAAATCTATATCTGAAAACTCTTTTATGAAAACTTCTTTCTAAAAACTCTTTTCTGAAAACTGTATCTGGAAATCTTTACTAAAAACTGTATCTGGGTATCTGCTGAAAACTGACGCATAGGGGCGTTACGTATCGCCGTCTCCCCATATGCCCTAGAGCCAGATATGCAAATCCATGTCACTGGGGCGTTACGTATCGCCGTCCCCCAAGCCACAACTAGAACTGGGGGTGCGGATCTATGCTACCGCCCAAGCTCTAAAATGGAGATCAGGTACACGAAGCTATGCCGTCATCCTGTCTCAGAAACTAGGATCTAGGGGCGTTACGTATCGCCGTCCTCATAGTCCTCTACATGTGCACATGTCTTTGTCCGTCAATTCCATCTCTGTATAAGTTACATACTGGGGGTGAGTTTTTCCCTCATGCCCCGAAAACATAAAACCATATTTGAAAACATAAGAAATCATGCTATAGATTCCAAAACTGCATAAACAAACTCAACTATATCCGTCAAATCCATAAATCACTGAGATTGAGTTTTTACCCCAGTTGAAATCAAAACTGTTAAAACATATTTGGAAACTTCTGAGATTCTTTAAATTCCTTTTGGTTTATCGAAAACGTTTCAAAATAGTAAAAATCTTTTCAAACTTCAAAAACATTAAAGCATTAATATCTTCTCACAATACTTTATGCTTATCAAACATACTTGTAACACATCGAAATTATTTCATCTACATGTATGCTCTTATGTACACACAAAGGCTCATCTATACATAATCATGTTTATACACTTGTATACATACGCACCAACACACTCATACTTTATACTTATTCAGATTCTAAAATATTATCATTCATACACATAAATATGTACAAACGTAACATGCTTTCCATACACACCTTTGTCTATACTAACACTTACATGTTTTCTCATATTCATCTACGCATAATTTCATTAAAACTTTTCTATATTACACAAACTCATAACGTGTTTCATCAGACAATGATATTTACGTATATATGTATACATACAAGCATACTATCCATTATCTCATCCCTACAGGTTTAATCCCATACTTACGTCTCTTTTCTTCTTTCTTACGCTCTCTTTCATGTTTATATTACATTCTTATATACATGTTTGCACTGCATAATTATATGCTTGTTTATCATCAATCTATACTCAATATATGCTTATATATATTCTTAAACATACTTATACATATATTCATGCATACACACATATATATACCTACTAGTCTTTCTAGCATTCTCGCATTTACACATAGCATATTTTATCACGAATATGTCTACATTTAATTTATTTATAACATTAATCCCAATCCCTGCCCAAGTATACTAATACTATACACACAAGCAAGTATTTCAATCATTCATTGAATGGGTTACTTACCTGGTTAGGCGGACACTCATAATCCTGGTCTGATCTGTAAAACAAACAATAAAACATAGTCAGAATCGCTATTTGCGGAACTTTCTACTCATTATAATAAACTTCCGGACCTCCTCAAGATACACGAATCCTCTCCCATATTACGGTTCAAACTTCGTTACTCTAATATGCCTTTCTATACTATTTTAAACTAACTAGGTAGCTTATATTATCATTTACGCGTTTGCGGTAAATTTTACGGAAAAGTTTTCACAAACGCTACGGAAGGGTCTTGGACCTTCCGAACTGATCTGGAATTACTTGATTACTTTCGCAATATCATATTTGTGTCATATCCATGGTTACGGTCATCAACGCTCAGCCGCGCGAGAAATTCTGTTTTACCGGAAACTCGCTAATTCTACTGGATCGATCTAATTTATTCTGTTTCTACCCGGATTCTACCACATGCTTCGTTTTAACATATTATATCACATCCAATCCATTTCATGTCAATTCGCTACACTACGGAACTACTGGAAGCATCCGAATATATAACCGTAAACTTTAAAATAACACATTTTTAACGGAGAGTCGTACCGAAATTTCAAGGGCATATTCGGACTCCCAACAACCATACGAACGCGTTGGTGTCGTCAGAATTTCGATCGGAGCTACTGTTCATCTGGGTGCTATAGTACACATGCTTGTTCTCTCTTTGTTTTGCGTGCAATCGGCCACTGTTCAGTGAAATTGACTCCGCATACTCATAGTACTCTTCGAGGGCTTCGATTTGGTAGGTGGCTCGGGCCGTGAAACGAACCAGCGAGCCGAAATTACGAAACCAATTCGCGCCACTGTTTTCCCTCTCCTGTGCCGTTTCCGGCCACCGTTGGCCTGATCGCCGGCCACTATGAGGTCGGCCTTCCTCAGATGATCCCCCTGGTGGGGTCACGTATCGCCGGTGACGACCTGAAAGCCGTGTGCGACGGCTTCACCTCTTTCTCTCTCCTATACGCTTTTCACGCCCCTGCCTCCTCTCTTATTTCCGTTTTCTGTATTTCTTTTTTTTTTTATTTCATTCTCTAATGAAAATGTTAATAATAATAATAATATAAATATCTAATTTCAGAATTTACCAAAATACCCCCATTAATAAGGGTAATTTCGGAAATCTATGATTTTGAAGGCCTTCTGGTGTGATTTTCGAAACGTGTTCAACGCGGAAGTTATTTGTCTTGGAAAAATAAGTTCGATGGTTCAAAAATCAATTCAATCGGAGTTTGTTTGCAATTTTCATGACCAAAATTGTAAACTTTACGCGTATAATAAAAATCGCGTAACTGATTTTCGAGACGATGCATATTCTAATGCGACAAATCTTCACTTTATATTATTCCGATCCCATATAACATCGCTTGAACTCTTATTATTTAATATCATCCTGTTCCGATACTATAACTTCAGTCCGGGAACTATCCAGATCTGTCCCGAAAATCTGGGATGTTACATATGTAGTTGTTCCCAACATGTTCAACATAGCACACTTTTGCCTAGTCAATGAGATATTTGTGAAATTTTTTTAGAACTTTTAAAAGTTTTTAATGATGCTACAAATATTTTTAGTGGAGTTTATTATCCTATAACACACTTATTTCTTGTTGAAAATTTAAATATTGTTGGTACTCTATCTTAGCATACTGAAAGTTTCAATCCTAATAATTTTATTTTAATTGAAGCTATTACTGTTATGAAAAAAAATGATTGAATTATTTTAATGACATTCCATTACTTTATCTAACTGCCACGATTTTTGATCCTAGATTTAAATTAAAAAATTTGAGTAGTGCCTTACAAACTTATTATGGATATTTAGAAATAGCTAATGGAATTAATATTACAAGAATAATGATAGAATAGAAATTGATTTAATAGATTTATTTAATGATTACGTTATTAGATATAACTTGCAATCAGTAAGATAGTCTAATAGTAGCGAACCCGTAATACATTCAAGATTTAGCCTAGGTAATTGTTGGTTATTATAACGAAATAAAAAACATAGGGATAACATGACTAACAATCCGGAATTAGATAATTATTTATCTATCAATTTCGAGCTTCTTACTGAAAGTTTAATGCATAAAAATTTTCAAGTACTTGACTAGTGGAACCAATATCAAAATATCTTTATTGTATTATCAATTATTGATAAATAGGTGCTGACATAACATGTTTCCACCGTTGTGGTTGAGCAAGCTTTCGACTTACGAGATTAAATTTTGGAAGTAAGACGGTCTTCATAACATCCAATCACTTTAGAAACAATATGCGTTGATGATTGGACCCGAGCTGATATGAGACAATAAGAAGATGCCCCCGATGACTTTGAAGACTTGTTCGATAATGCATATGCAAGTGCAAGTGGAACGGGAGCCGAAGGATCAATGGGCACTGATAATGGTGGTGATTGATCAATAAATAATTGTAAACAGTAATGGGGAACTATCTTAAAAATGTAATGCAACTACGTGAGCTTTGATTCCTCTCACAATTGGAGGATACGTAGGCAACTTAAGTTTTTAAAAATTTAAGTTCAAGCTCTTTAATTTAATTTTTTATTTAATGTAATCTAAATTCAAATTCATAATTTTAAATAATTTTTTTTTAAAATCGTTATTAAAATTAAAAAAGAGCAGGGAACCGGAATCAAACCGAAACTGTTTTGTTTAGTTTCAGTTCTATTTCCTGGTTCCACAAAATCGTGGAATCGGAAATCGGCCTGTTCGGAACCGAATCGGACCGGTGGCCAGGTCTAAGTGGAAGTTTGTATTATTGATGTACTTAAGCTGTTATATGTAATGATACACTACAATTTTGGTGGTGATATTTATTGATGTTACTTAAAATTTGGTTATAACGGTAACATGGCCTAATGTAAATTTAGATAAAGGAGGAGGAATGTTCTTTATGAATTGGTAGGGTATATGCATGAGTTTGGTTCCTAATGTAATGATGATGAGCATGCAAATGTTGTATGGATATATACATGGCTGAATGTTAAGCTCGACTTTATGACTTAGATAATAATATAATTTGGTATTGGCACGAAATCAAATTGAAAGAAATAAGATTGTGTAGAAAGTTTGTGTTGGCTGAGTGTGTGTTTAGGTCATGAGATACTTTTATTGCCATTGATGATGATGTATCTGAGTCTTGGAATATTGATGATGTATATAATAAGTTGAATAATGTATGAATAACTAGATTATGTATGGGGATGATTAAATTCATGGTTGATTGTAATTACGTCTTATAAATAAATTATGAATTTAAGTGTATGGACTAAGTTTCATGTTCAAATTGATATATATAATATGGTTATGTTCAATGTTTAAAAATACGTGGCGGCGCCTTGAGGTGGCCGGCCATTGAAGCGCAAGGTGGTCCTAGACCGCCTTGAGGTGGCGAGGCGGGCGCCTCAATGCGAGAGCCAAAAAAAAAAGAAAGTTAATTTTTATAAATTGATAAAATGATGATTCTTGATTAATAATAAATTTATTATAAATATTTAATAATTTGATAAATTAATTATTAATTATTTTAACTAAGGATAGTTTTGTAACTTTTTTTATTTAAATATTTATAATAAATAATTTTATTGTTAATAATGTAACATCCCAGATTTTCGGGACTGTTCTAGAAGATTCCCGGACTGACGTTTTAGTCTCGGAGCATGATGATAATGAAGAATAAGAGTTCAAGCGATGTCATATGGGTCAGAATAATATAAAGTGAAGAGTTGTCGCATCAGAAGACGTGTCGTCTCAAGGAATCAGTTACGAGATATTTATATTTCGCGTAAAGTTTACAGTTTTGGTCATGGAATTAGCAAACGAACTCCGATCGAGTTGATTCTTGAACAATCAGACTCGTTTTTCAGAGACGAACAACTTTCGCGTTGAATACATTTCGAAAATCGCGCCAGAAGGGCTTCAAAAGTGGCGATTTCCGAAAATACCATTCTCAGTGGGGGCATTTGAGTCATTTTTGAATTTTAGATATATATATATTTTATTATTATTTCCTAATACAGAAAACAAAAAGAAAACAAAAAAAGAAGAAAGAAATAAGAGGCGCAACGCGTGGAGAGAGAGAGGGGGTGTCGCCGGTGACGCGCGACCCCACCAGGGGGATCGTCGGAGGATAGCCGACCACGCAGTGGCCGGCGTTCAGGCCAACGGTGGCCGGAAACGACGTAGGGAGGAGAAGACATGTGCAATTTTGAGGTTCCCGATCCCGGCTCATCGGCTCGATTCACGGCTCGAGCCCCCTACCAAATCGAAGCCCTCAACGAGTACTACGAGTATGCAGAGTCAATATCACCGATCAGCGGCCGGTTACACACGAAACGAGGAAAGAAGCCGCACATGAATAGTAGACCCAGATGAACGGTAACTCCGATCGGAATTCCGATGATACCAATGCGTTCGTATGACCGATGAGAGTCTGAATATGGCCTTGGAATTTTGGTACGACTCTCCGTTTAGAATTCATTATATCAAAGTGTATCGATTTATATTGGGATGTTTCCGGTAGTTCCGTAGTTTAGCGAATTAGCATGGAATGAATTGGATATGTTTTAATATGTTAAAACGATAAATGTGGTAGAATCCGGGGAGAAACGGATTAGATTTGATTGATCCGGTAGAATTAGCGAGTTTCCAGTAAAACAGAGTTTCTAGCGCTAATGAGCGTAGACGACCGTGACCATGGTTAAGATATAAAATGGTATTATGAGTGTAATTATGTAATTCTGGATAAGTTCGGAGGGTTCGAGACCCTTCAGTAGCGTTTGTGGGAACTTTTCCGCTGGTCTTGCCGCAAACGCGTAAAATGAGAATCTGAATCATCTAGTTAGTTTAAAACAGTATACGAGCATATATTAGAGTAATTAAGCTTGAATGGTAGAATCAGAGAAGATTCGTATGTTTCGGAAAAGTCAAGATGTTTATTATAGATGAGTAGAAAGTTCCGCAAATAGCGGTTCTAATTACTTTTTATGATTTGTTTTGACAGATCGGGTCCAGAGTCGGAGTGTCTGCGAAGCCAGGTAAGTAACTCATGCTGGGAATACTTAAGAGATTTAACGTTGTTCGTAATTAGTAAAATAATAAAGTTATATATAGTTATCTGCATGAAACTTGTATATATATAAGGATGGGTGTAGAAGAAAGAGACATGTGTATTTATATACACATATAGATAAGAACAAGAAAAAGTAAGCATGTGTATGAGCAACAGATAAGCATGAATATATAGGAGTAAAGAGATACATATGTAGGTATAGACCAGTATATATATATCTATATAATAAAGGAGAATGGTGTTGCAGGAAATAGAGTGTATCCAACGGCTCTCTTTATGTGGCTTAATTGACGGCCCAGATCATTTCATTAGTAATTGGAGGAAAGAGAGTGAATTGATTGATGAAAATGGTAAAAAATTTTCAAGTTTTCAAATTAAAAAATAGAAAGTTAAAATAAAATCATTTAATTAAAAAATAAAACCATTTAATTCTGTAACACCGTGCCGTAGGCACGGGCAAATACTGTAACACCTTGCCGTAGGCACGGGCCAAATACTGTAACACCGTGCCGTAGGCACGGGCATCATTTAATTAAAAAATAAAATCATTTAATTTTGTAACACCATGCCGTAGGCACGGGCAAAAACTAGTATATATATATATATAGAGTTAGAGCATACGAATAAAGTCATGTCTATGTTATACAGAAATGTTATTATGTATAAGTATTTAGAAGTATCAGACATCAGTAAACTTTAGATTGAAAGTATAAAAATGACAAGGTATAAGCATATACATGAAACATGAGCAAATGTTCATGAATATAATTTATTGAGACTTGGGTTTGGGGTTTGTAGAAACTACACCCTAGGGAATGGGTTTAAAGCTTAAAGGATGTAATGGCGAGTGCAATTTATAAGTATACTTTCTTGATAAGGAAAATGGAAATTGAACGAATGTGTATTTTTACTAATAAGTATAGCCATTAACCAATATAGCAAAGATAAAGGTAAAATGTAAAAGGTTATGATATGGTATTATAGATGAAATGCTAAAATATGTTAATTTAAGTTTGCATGATGGATGCTTGTAAAGAATGAAATATATATGTCTTTATTTTATAAGTACAGTTGGATATTTAGATACGTGTGTGTATGCGTATATGTGTATATAGGGTTGCCCGATAAAGTAGGTTATGAACCTGAGTAGTATAAAAGAATGTGAATGAAATTATGCTGTGATGAATATGAGGAAGTATGAGCATGTTAATGTAAGTAACAGTGTTTATGAAAGGCATGTCATGTTTATATGCATACTAGTCTGAGATACGTTTCAGAATTCAATAGAGATAAAGTAAGAACGTATTTACATATATGTATGCAAGTATATATGAATATGACAATATACAAGGATAAGTTTTATGTGTGCATAGAGTATGCATAAATATGTACATGTGCATACATATATATATATACTATATATGAAATCATGGCTAGAGTAGGAAGAAGCATGAGAAATGCATAAGCATACCTACATGTTATGGTTTTTAGAAGTTAAGTTGAAGCAAAAAGTGTTCTAAGTTTCAAAGTATTACAAAGACTAGTTTTCAAATGTTTAACAGAGATGTTCTTTACAGTTTGGGATTTGATCTAAGTTTTTAAAAGTTTATTTGCGGTTTCATGTTTTTGGGGCATGAGGTAAAACCTCACTCCAGTATGTAACTATTACAATTGGAATTGACAGATACAGAGAACATGTGCACATGTAGGGCCAGGATGGCGGCTTAGGATCGTGTACCTGGTCCCTAGTGGTGGCTACACTGCCAGTTGAGTTTTTTTAATGGGTGTAGAGCTCGACGTTGCCAGTTGAGTTGTTTTCCTGGACGTAGGGCACCACCAGCCTCAGAGATGCTGCCAGTTGAGTTGTTGTCCTGGGCATCTAGTACTATCAGATTTCAGCGATGCTGCTAGTTAAGTAGTTGTCCTGGGCATTGAGTATTTTCAGTTTTCAGTATACAGTTTTCAGAAATAAGTTTTTTTTTTTTTTTTTTTTTTTTTTATAGTTCTTTTTAAATTTTCAGATCTCCAATATAAAGTTTTCAAATTTTCTGTATCCAGATTTCAGAACTCAGTTTTTAGTAAACAGTTTTCAGAAAACAGGTTTTTGAGACAGTTTTCAGAAACTAGAGATTTAAAGGATGTTTTCAGCAAGTCTAGTTTTATAAAGAGACTTTCAGAAAGAGTTTCAGAAAACAGTTTTCAGGAAACAGTCCTCTAGAAAAAGGTTTTCAAGAAGTATCTTCTAAATTATATTACACATTAAAGTTTGATGATAGTTCACAAATTATGCATATAAATCATACATGCTAGTTATCATTTGAAAGCACATAGTTGGCATTAATACATGTGACATGTCTATATCAGTGTGCATAGACGGTTAACTTTGTGTATAGCATGTTCATATAGAAATAATATTTTGAAAAGTATGAGTGCATAGTAGCATGATCTTATTTAAATGTATCAATGATGAAGGTAGTAGTTTTATGCTTACCTAGAAAGAACATATTGTAAGAATGCCAGATAATAATGAAATGGTAACATATACATGATCAGTGATAGTGGATTAAATGATTAACATGAATAATATTTTATTTGTCCGATCTATTGATATTTCAAGATAGCGTAAGAGAGAAAGTTATAACAAATACCTGAACCAGATTAGTAACGAGTATAGAAAGTAAGCAGAATTCAGTGTAGTGTATCAATAGCATGATGGAGCTTAATATGTTGATGACATAAGAATTGGACATATATATATGTATTATAGATGTTTGAAAGTGTAAATTGCAAACAGAAATTTTACAGGTGGTGATCAGTTAAAAGTACAGTAACAAAATGACAGGTTTGTGAAATGAATAAGAAATAGACAATTAATTCAAACTTTTTAAGCTTTTGCATGATTACTTACTGAGTCATCATGACTCACACCACAACAGTTTATAGTCTTGCAGGTCAGTAGCAGTTATGCCGAGCCGTAGGATTTTGGTGAAGACTTTGAAGACAGTGGATCGCCTTAATTGTAGTCAAGGGAGTCTTTGAGTCCTGGGTTGAGTTATGGGTCCTCACGACCTTTGTATATATTCTTGTATTGGTATCTCATATGTAAAGGTTGTAATAACTTATTTTTATTTTTGAGTTCTGGCCGGAGGCCAAGTATTTACACTTTGATCATTGAGTTCAGGCCTGAGGCCTAGTTAATGTTTGCATATGTGTTGAGTTGTATAAGCAGGTTGCCTCAGGGTGCTGGCTATAAGCCAGCCGAAATTTTGTTAGAATCAGAGGCTTATGGAGATGGGTTTTCCCTGTCTCCTGCCGGTAGCATCCTGGCCTAGGCGGGATGTTACAAATAATAAATTAATTTGATACTATCCATAAATTTTTTTTTTGAAAATCACTTGATTAATGATAATAAAAATTTATAAATTATACAGAGAAATAATTTGGAATTGAGATCATTCAGATCATGTCACAATTTTAAATAGTTTTCATTACTCCTATGGAGTACAATAATTTTCATCATGCATATATATGGTAATAGTAATATTAATTTTCATTATTTTTACAATATCATTTAATACATGAATATCATCAAAAATCATAAAATATATCGGGAAAAGTTGACTTCCTACAAATAATACAAAAAATAATTAATAATTTATTAAATGATTTAAGAATTATAATAAAATAATTTTATTATTACAAAAAATATAATTCATAATTCATAATTTATTAATTTTACATTAATAATTTATTACAAAAAATATAATTAATTTATTAAATAAGTGTGAAACAACTGTCTTCTTTTTCTTCATCTCTTCGCCTTCTTCTTCTTCTTCATCATCTCTATGTCATCTTCTTCTTCTTCATCTTTGCTTCCTCTTATTTTTCATGTCTTCGTCTCTGCATCCTCTTCTTCTTGTCTTCGTCCTCGTCTTCTTTATCTCTTCCTCTTCTTCTTCACCTTTTCATCTCTTCGTCTTATTCTTCATCTCTCCGTCTTCTTCTTCGTCTCTTCATCCTCTTCTTCTTCATCTCTGGGTATTCTTCTTCATCTCTTCGTCTTCTTTATTTCTTCATCCTCATCGCTTATCATCGATGCGCGAGGCGTCCGCCTCATGCAGCTTCTCACCGCGTCGGTGTGAGGCGGCTTGAGGTGGCCACCTCACTTGCTGCGATGTGAGAAATACAAAAAGACCGACAGAGGTGGATGCCTCGATGCACCTTCGCCTAATGGCGGTGACGCGGTGCCTCGAGGCGCCGCCTCTCACTATTTTTTTAAATAATTGTTATGTTTATGCTTTAAATATACATCCCATGATTGTGTTAACATATAGGTTTAAATATATAAATCAAATACAGGTTCTACGTATATGTTTTACAGTTTCCATTAGCATGTTTGTTATGCTTACGATTTGTGTTTATGATTAGGTTGTGATTCAAATACATGCTATGCATTCACAAGTTAGGTCATAAGTAGTTATAGACGCTAGTTTTCACCCGAGGTCCACAATCGAAATTTCGTTGAGAGGGGCACTAGCGATCCTGCAAACCAAAGAGGTAGAGTGAGCGAGGAGATACTACCCACCGGTATGGTGGATGACATAGACACTCCGAAGCCCAAGTTAGTAGTGGAAATGAGCTACTAATATCGTAGGATGGGGAACAAAGGCAGATATTGTTAAGGTTGGTGCTCAGAGTGCCAATTCGGATCGTATTTATGTCCGATGCATAAATATGAGTAATTGTATTTTCCATGATATTACTAATTTTAGTGGTAGCATTCTTGTCTTTTATATGCTTATTCGATCTAATCTCGATTAGATATCTAATTACGATTAGATCGAAACTGAATCTGGTTCCGTGATACGTGTATATTAGACAAAGACCCAATGATTTATAATATAGTGTGCAATTATAAAGTAGTTTGTAATTGACATTGGGAAGCACACTATAAGATGTATATCCTTAAATAAAGTTCCTGGTCAAGATTTACTAACACGGGTCGGTTAGTAAAATCCGCTTAGACCAGTACATGTCGTATATCGTGAATTGGTCCGATGGTTTATCCCAGTGAACCATGAGTCTCGGGAGACTCTTATAGACATGTAGGTGTTTATTTGATAAGACACTGAACGACTCACTGAAGGTTTCCTAATAGATGGTACACCAACGTCAATAGCAACCTTCTCGAGTTGAGCGAGCATAACAGTCCTCTGACTTGAGATACCACAGTGGGATATATGATTTATCCTCCACACTTTAATGGCAATCACGTCAATGATCTATCCATGATCATACCTCCGTCTGTTCGTTGGGTGTGGACTGATGCTCATGATATCCAGTGCGTTTCAAGACAGGATCCGTCAGTCCTGTGTACAGGGCATAGGCATCCACACGTGTTTATAATCTAGTAAATCCATGGCCGTGGTATAACCTCAGAAATTAGTTTCAAGTGTTATTTAGAGATCATAAATGAAATGTCGACTATATTATACCGAACGGGTTTGACGTTTTCATCTATACCTCATGTATAATAAGGATAACCTGTGACGGAGAGATTATACGTATGCAATGACCTCAGCTTGCATAGTTTAGCGAGATTATCCGTGGTCGTCATAATCCATGAGTGGGTGGATTATGGACACGGAATTGGATTTCGTGACAGATAAACCTAAACTTAGAGTGTCCCACAATATGAAGTGTACTCGTTGAGCACTTGGGCAATTCGAAATGAATAATACATATTATTCATAATACTTCACCGAATTAAATGAGCTAATTCGAATCGTTTAAACGTTTAAACGATAACACATGCATTAGGGGATTTTGTCCGCTAATAATTATTGTGTATTAGTATTTGATACATAATACAATTAGATACACATTAATTATTAATCAAATAATATTTTGACACATGCCATAAATAAGTATATGTATTTGTTATTATTGTAAATAAAATACATATATATATATATAATAATAATAATAATAATAATAATAATAATAATAATAATTACATTAATTAATTATTTTGATATTTAAATTGTTAAATGTTTTAATAATTAATTAATAAAATATTTCATAAATGTTATGACATATGTTTTATTATTATTGAACTTTATGGCATGCATTAATTAAACTTTACATTTTTTCATTTTTGATTTGATAATGTAAAGTATAACAAATTTAATTGGATTAAATTTGGTAAAAATGATAAAAAAATCCCTCCAAATTCGACCAAGGGAGGAAATAAATTAAAAATATTTTGATGATATTCTTTCATGCCTATGGCTGCCGAAACAAGAGAGAAACAAAACCCAAAAATTTTGGTTTGATGAAACCAAAAGGAAAGACAAAAAAAATTCAAGAAAAGCTTGGATTTTAAGAGATTAAAAGGTAATCTTTCACATCCCAAGCTTGTAAATTAGTTTCATGTGTTCTTGAATACTTAGAAATATTCTAGGGTTTCTTTGTTTGTTCAAAATTTGGGGCTTTTGTTTTGGATGGATGAATTGAAAGTTAATGAGCATGTGTGAAGTGTTTAAAGATGGAATTAATGTAATTTAATTCCAATTTTGTTCAAATTATTGTTGGAAATTTTTGTTGCCATTATAGAGTTATTGATCCACTCTAAGATAGCCTAGAATTGATCTTGGTTGCTTCATGTGGTGGGACTATGATTGGTATTTGATTAATTTGATTAATCTTGTAAAATTGGATTTAAGGCATGTAAAATTGGTTATTTTAGTTTTCTGATCAGATTTGATTAAACTGGAATTTCTGAGATGTTATTGATGTCTTACGGATGTTTTGGATAAGTTTTGGGAGTTGGCACAATTTCCGGAAAGTGTTTCCGACTTGTAATAAGCGAAAACGGCCAAAAAACGACATTACCGGGTGGATTTTGAGCCAGCTGGGTGACGGCTGTGAAAACAGTGATTCTGTCACTGTTTGGGCATCCCATGAACTGCCTCGACACTATTGGATCTGACTTGGACAGTTTCCATAAGTGTCGGGTAGTCGGTCGGTCAAAAACGCATTTTAGGTAATTTTGCGGAAAAACGATTTTCGTAAAGGTTTCGCGAGTTTTCAACTTGTTTATATCAATATATGATATTGAATAAATAGGTTTAGGTGAAATATGAATAAATTATTCATATTAGATATTGAATAAATTATTCGGTATTTTAAAAAGGTTTTAAAATACGATTTCGCCCGAACCCGCGCTTCCGCTGCGCCCCATCTCCCAAAACCCCAACCGATATTACCTTGATCCCCGTGTGATGCCATGAGGGCGGTAGGTTGGTGATTACGAGAGCTCTGGAGAGAATGTTATTAGGCTATGTGCAGGAGAGCTTGAATGCCCCTTCCCCATGGTCCTTCATCTCTTATATACTCACTCTCGGGATGTGTATATTTACTGCACTCGATTGATCGTGTTAGACAATTATGACCCATAGCGTCACTATTTGTAAAAGAAATTATGGTTTTTGTATAAATTAACTATGTGACTATGGAAATTACTATTTTATCATATTGTAATTGGATTACTTAAACATAAAGTGATAAAAGTCCTTATGATTAGTTCCGGATTATAAGATATGAGACAGTATCAATCCACTAAGGTTTAATCATTAAATATCCCTAGTCGTAGTATTATCGAGACCGAACATCGATAATGCGGAATAGACTAGTATTGCACTTGTGTGAGTTGTGGGAGCATAACTGCATAGTTCTCATATATTTAAGTATTGGATACTTATGCAAGTGTGATAGGAGGTTGTGTTTATCGATGGTACGGAAACAGCTTCGCTCCGGATAGACCCCACAGAATCTCATTGGTTGTATGACAATGTGTCTATAGGAATCCGATTCAAGATAGGTGTATTGGTCTTAACCTGAGACTTGCATCACTAATACTTGCGTCAATCATTACGCTTTAGTTTTGGTCGTCCGGGACTTTAACAGGTTCTGTGTACGCCTCTTATGGGCTTATTGAGAATCGTAGAGTATTGGATGTGATGTCAAGATGGAAGTATCACTTCAGTCATATGAAGATGATGATCACGCATGGATACAAAACTGGTACTCTAATGTGTTACAACCATCAGGATAGTATGACAACGTCATGATTATCCGATTAAAGAGACTAGTTGCTTGTGATACGATATATGCTTCGTACGTGGCATACACTATTCCAGCCCAGGCCTTGCATGTGACATCTGATACTGGATCGCAATACGCAATACTACGTATTCTACGCCTGACATAGATTATATATTCCAGTAAGAATATTTTTGGAAAATTAGGTAGGCACAGTGCTTTGCTAGAAGCCAACCATGTCTTGTAAATAGGTTAGCACGTAGTACTTGGTACGCACTTAATCGGATAGTCCGATAACCGGATTTACTGCCAACATATCCAGAGGTCTCTTGGGCCGCTTCCCAAAGATTCACCGATGATAGTTAACTTAAATTAGTATTAATATGAGATTAATTAAGAGAGAGAAAATTAATCTGGGATTAATTGAGGCATGATTTAATCTAGGATTAAATTTGTTCGGAAGAGAGAGAGCGCGATTAATTTGGAATTAATCAGTAAAATAAATTTAACAGTTAAATTTGATTTTTCTATTTAATTTATTGATATGGGCTAAAATTAATATATCGAATATATTAGTTGGAATTAGATTTCAATGCGAAATTAAAGTCGAACTTTAATACATACGAACGGATTAATTTAGAATTAATTCGTAAACGGCATTCGTAATATATTTACGAGGCGTAGTTATTTAATTAAATTAGATTTAATTATTTAGCGACGAAAATTCGTTTAATCAGATTAAACGGATCCGAGCCACGGTAAACATTCGTAGAAATCGTTTGAATTTTGAATTCAAAAGTGGGGCCACTTCACATGTGGTAGTTGTGAGAGTAGTTGGAATTTATGCCAAACCACCTACTTTCCAACCACCTTGAAATGGTTTTAGTGAAACCATTTACCCAACCACCTTGTTTAGGTGAAAATGGTAAATTGGTTTTCACCAAAAGCCTTCTCTCTCTCTCATTTGGAAAAACATCTCAAAACCAAACCCTAGTTTATCAAGATGGGCGTGAGCCTCCTTTCTCTTTTCTTTTGATTTTGTGGCAAAATCATTCAAAGCTAGCACTTCAAAGATCAACAAAGGTGATAGGGAAACAACTCAAAGCTTGGAATCAACATTGAAAGGTTGGATCTTGGAGATCTCTTCTCAAAATTTTAAATTCCAATCTGTTCATTGTAAATATATTCCGCAACTTATAATGATCTTAATCACATACTTTCATGCTTATTAGATCATTGGCATGTTATAGGAACACTAACAATGGTATCAGAGCCAATTTTAAGCATGAAAAATTCTAGGGTTCTTGAAACTTTAATTTATGGTTTTTATGATTTGAGCATGATTTCTTCAAATTTATTGTTTGAGTATGCTTAGAATATGATAACTTAGAGTTATGCATGATTAGATTTGAGAAAATTTGATTGGATCAAAATTTCAAAATACCTTACCTTGGCCGAATGTTCAGTGCAGTGGACTGCACTTTGATTTTTTTATAACATCATTGGATATGTTTAAATGCATGATTAAATGTTGATTGTTGGTTTGATTAGATTGGAATCAAAGTCAATAATGTTTATGTTAAATTCAAAGAGCATGTTGAGCATGAAAATGATATGTTTTGCTTCAATTTATGTTGAGCATAAATTGATTAACTTAAGCATGATTAATTAGTTAATTGATGTTTTGGAAATATTAAGGTTAATTAATTAATCATGGATAATACACTTTAATTATAATAATTAAAATATTTGGTATATTAAAATTATAATAATTTGTCTTTAAAGTTTATTGGTCTAAAATTGTGTATTTGGGCTTAATGGGCTTGGTTTGACCAAGTTTGGTTTTGGACTTTTGGATTGGATCTAATTGGGCCCAAAACCAATTCCATAAAGTCCAAATACATTACTTGGCCCTTTAAAGAATTTAATTGGGCCTAATGGGCCTAAATTGATTTGTTGGCAATAAGATGATTCCTATTGGGCCATAGCATTTTGGGTTTGATCCATTATGGCCAAAGCCTATGCCTTAAGAATCAATTAAAAGCCCATTGTGCTTTAATTAAAATGGCATTGGATGTTATTGGGCCTTTGAGACCCATCAAGATTGGATTCCAAGATTGGATTTGGAATCCAAGTCTTTAAGGCATATAAATAAGTGTAAATGTTTAATTTGGAATTAAATTTGAATTAGTATTGAATACAAATAAATTAGATTTAAAGTTGTAGTTCGATATAATTCAAGAATACATACTTAAAAGTATTTATTCTTAAACGAGTTGGACTCGCACAAATCAAACCGTTGTTTGAACATTGGATGGTCATTAATTCAAAGATTAATTAATTGGATTAGATTGATTGAATAACATGCTTTGTATGAATACATGAATGTGTTGTATGAATAATGTATATCAGATGGATATTTGAAGGGTGAGGGCAATTTTGAAAATTGTAATAATTTTAGAATTTATTAATTGGACTCGCGTGTCCAGCTTTCTATCTCTTTATTCTTTGTAATTATCTTTTCACCAATTCCTCTCATTGTTAATGAGGTCTCTTTATTGTATTATGTAATTTGGTAGAAGTTAGAATAGTTCTAGCCGAGGAGAGGAAATGAAGTGATTTGTTCTAGGAACAATTTGTGAGATATCCATCCGTATATCATTATTAATTTATTTATCGCGCCTTATTATGCTTTTAGAATGCATGCTTAAGGGTGTATGATGAGACCTAGTCAAAGATAATTAATTGGTTGCCAATTACTCGAAACACCCTCAACAAATATTAAGCGTTTTCCTTCCATTGAATGATTCATTCTCAAGATCCAAGATTGGCATTGGTTTGTTGGCCAAAGTCAAGACCTTTGTCCATCGAGGATGTGTTTGAATCATGAAGGCTTTGTTCCATATCGCATGCCTTGGGCAAGTTGTGATTTGTTGGCCAAAGTCAAGATCACTTCTTGTTCATCGACATGGGTTACGAAGCTTTCCAAAGTCAATGGGTCCCGCTTGACTGGAATCAATAAGCTTGTTGTACCAAAGCCAAGGCTTAGTTGATTCAGAGGAAAAGGTTAGGAAAATATATTGGATATATTGGCGTATATATTATGTATATATTTCGGACTTGGAGGTCCACCTACCGGATCTATGAATTGGATGAGATCTAATTGATCTTAGAGATCTACCTAGTTAAATATCATACAGTTTGTTGGCCAAAGTCAAGGTTGTGTGTTATTTAATGGGATCCTAACCCACTAGGAAACTAGGTTTCCCGAGTACTCAACAGAGAGTTAGAGGCTCGCTGAAAAATAGTGGGAGGCTAGTATTGAATTTGCAATTTCATTCAAATACTTACCAAATACGCGCTTTCAAATTATTTCGTCAATTATAAATGTTTATTAGTTGGACTAATATTTTATTATTTTTCTTGTAACAGTTAGACTATACCCATACATCGTTAATTGAGTAATTTGACTATTGCAATTAAGATGACAGGAAATAATAGTGTCCGGGACATCATCATTGGGATAATGTCTTCAACGACACGAACTTTTCTGACTGGGAAATGAATCTCATGATTGTCATGGGATCCGAGAAGTTACTCTATACTATAGAGAGACCTCTTGGGCCTAAGCCCGGATTTGATCAGTTACTTAAGCTAGATCTTTGGAAGACTCATAGCGATGATAACTCCACTGCTCAGTCCATTATGCTTGCTGCTATGACTCAACAATTCAGTCGTCAGAACAAGGGATTGGATCCCTATAACATGTTAGCGAAGTTGCATGATCTTCATCGATCTAATCTTAGATCGCAAAGATATGAGTTACAGAAGAAGCTCTTTCGTGCTCGCATGTCAGAGGGTGCGTCTGTTGAGCACCATGTATCACAAATGATTGCTGACATCGATCAGCTGGCACAAATGGGCATTGTCTTCGAGGCTGAGACTTTGATAGATTTGATCCTACAGTCTCTCCCTGACACTTGGAGTGGGTTCATCATGAACTACAATATGATGAACCAAGATGATACTCTCAGAGAGTTAATGTCCATACTGAGAGAAGCTGAAAATGAACTTCTAAAGGGTAAGAAGCGCGAAGGGCACTTCGCTTTAACATCTCAGTCTCCAAGGGCTTGGCCCAAGGCACTTGAGGTATCAAGAAGAAGAAGAAGAAGAAGGGCAAGGCCAAATCGTCAAAGACTTCTGGGAAGTCAAGGGAAAAATCCCAAGATGTCTGCCTGCAGTGTGGCAAATGAGGTCACTGGAAGCGTGACTGCTGTGAGTACAAGACACAGATGAATGATAAGAAAGCGGGTAAGGCACTGGCTTCAGGTATGTTTGTTATTGAGATAAACATGTCTACTACTAGTTTTAAAAATTGGATTTTTGATTCTGGTTGTGGTACTCATATATGTACTGATGTGCATGATCTGTAAATTAGCAGGAGACTGGCCTCAGGGGAGATTGATCTATCCGTAGGAAATGGGATACATGTCGCCGTTTTGGCCATTGGCACTTTTATTTTAGAACTGCCATCGGGGCATGCACTTAAACTTTCAGACTGTTATTATATACCTAGTTTGACTAGGAATATTATCTCTGTATCTTGTTTGACCCAATGCGGGTACACTTTTGTATTCCGAAACACTGAATGTTTTGTTTATAAAGATGATTTTGAGATATGTTATGCTGATGCTAATAATGGTCTTTATATTTTGAATATAAACAAATCTCAAACATATAATATAACAAACAAAAGGCTTAAACTAAGTAACAAAGATGAAACTTATATGTGGCATTGTCGTCTGTGACATATTAACAAGACTTGTATATCTACACTTTTGAAGAGTGGGTACTTGGACGGATTTGATCCAAAATCATATGACGTCTGCGAATCTTGCTTATTAGGCAAAATGCCTAAATCACCTTTTAGCGGTAAATGGTATACGTGCCACCGAACTGTTAGCCCTCGTTTATAGTGACGTATGTGGGACCATGTCTAGCCAGGCTAGAGGTGGATATGAATACTTCGTAACCTTTACGGATGATGCATCGCTTTATGGTTATGTGTATCTTATGAGTCACAAGTCGGAAACCTTTGAGAAATTCAAAGAGTTTCAAGACGAAGTAGAAAAATAGACCGGTAAAAGTATTAAGACATTAAGGTCGGACCGTGGTGGAGAATACTTGAGAAATGAGTTTCTTGATTACTTGAAAGATTATGGTATTCTTTCACAGTGGACTCCTCCCGGAACACCTCAGTTAAATGATGTTTCCGAACAGAGAAACCGAACTTTATTGGATATGGTGAGGTCTATGATGAGTCGCACAAAGCTACCTATTTTCTTCTGGGGATATGCATTGAATAATGCAATAATTATTTTGAATAAGTTTCCGTCAAAGTCTGTTCAACAGACTCCGTATGAGATATGGACAGGAAAGAAACCAGGTTTCTCATTCCTGAAGATTTGGGGATGCTGGGCATAAGTTAAACATTTGGAAGGTACCAAACTAGAACCCAAATCGGATAAATACCTATTTGTAGGTTATCCTAGGGAAACCAAATGATATTACTTTTACAACCCATAAGAGAACAAAGTATTTGTTGCTCTACATGCAGTTTTCCTTGAGAGGGAATTCCTTAATGCAGTGGTTAGTGGGAGGAAAGTAGAACTCGCTGAAAATCGGAGTGATACTGTTCCTGACACAGAATCCTTAACGAAACAAGAACAGTTCATCAGGAATGAAACTGTACCACAACCTTCAAATACACAAGAACCGCGTAGGTCGCAAAGAGTCAGAAACCAACCTGAGAGGTATGGATTTCCGATCTCACCTCATGTGGATGTCAATCTTATTGAGGAAGACGAACCAGCTGCGTATGAGGAATCGATACAAGATATCGACTCCGCTTTATGGCAAATAGCCATGAAGTCCGAAATGGATTCCATGTACACCAACCAAGTTTGGACACTGGTTGATGCACCAGAAGACATAAAGCCTATTGGTTGCAAGTGGATCTTCAAGAAGAAGACCGACATGGATGGCAACATATAAACGTACAAAGCTAGGCTTGTAACGAAAGGGTATCGTTAACGACATGGTGTCGATTACGATGAAATGTTTTCACCAGTTGCCATGATTAAATCCATTCGAATTATACTTGCTATTGCTGTATATTTCAATTACGAGATATGACAGATAGACGTCAAAATCGCTTTCCTTAACAGAAACCTTTTGGAGGATGTTTATATGTAACAGTCTGACGATTTTGTCGCACCAAAACTTACAAACAAGGTTAGTAAGTTAAATCGATCCATTTATGGATTGAAGCAAGCATCGCGTTCTTGGAACCAGAGTTTTGATGAGATCATTAAAGAATATAATTTCATTGAAAACGAGGATGACCCTTGTGTATATAAAAAGGTTAGTGGGAGCGCACTGACATTCATTATCCTTTATGTTGATGATGTATTGCTTATGGGCAATGACATTCCCATGCTACAATCGGTGAAAGCTTGGCTTTCATTAAAATTCTCCATGAAAGATCTGAGAGAAGCAACCTATATTCTAGGAATAAAGATCTACCGGGATAGATCTAGAAAGCTGCTTGGACTCTCCCAGAGCACGTACATTGACAAAGTGTTGAAGCGATTCAACATGGATCAGTCCAAGAGGGGACTGTTGCCAATGTCACATGGCGTCACTCTATCTAAGGACATGTCCTAAAACTAAAGATGAGAGAGACAACATGAGTCGGATCCCGTTCGCTTCGGCAGTCGGATCGATCATGTATGCCATGATATGAACGCAACCTGATGTCTCGTATGCTTTGAGCATGTGTAGTCGCTATCAGGCTGATCCAGGTGATGGTCACTGGATGACGGTTAAGAATATCTTTAAGTATCTTAGACAAACTAAGGAAGCCTTCTTAATCTATGAAGATGAAGAACTTGAGGTAACTGGGTATACCGACGCAAGTTTCCAAATCTATAAAGACGACTCTAAGTCGGAATCTGGGTACGTATTTTGTTTGAACAATGGAGCAGTAAGCTGCAAATCTTCCAAGCAAGAGACTGTTGCCGATTCAAAAACAGAAGCGGAGTACATTGCTGCAGCTGAAGCAGCAAAGAGGCAGTTTGGATCCGTAAATTCCTAATTGGATTAGGAGTAGTTCTGTTAGCAGCTGAGTCTGTTCCATTGTATTGTGACAATAACAGGGCTATAGCGCAGGCTAAGGAACCGCGGTCTTATTAATGATCCAATCATGTTCTTCGACATTTCCATCTGATTCGTGAGATCATACATCGTGGCGATGTGAAGATCGAGAAGGTCGCATCAGATGACAACATTACAGATCCGCTGATGAAAGCTATTTCACAGCAAAAATTTGAGCGACAGGTACATAGTTCAGGTGTTAGATGCTTGAGTGACTAGCTATAGGCCAAGTGGGAGATTGTTAGACAATTATGACCCATAGCATCACTATTTATAAAAAAAATATGGTTTTTATACAAAATAACTATGTGACTATGGAAATTGCTATTTTATCATATTGTAATTGGATTACTTAAACATAAAGTGATAAAAGTCCTTATGATTAGTTCCGGATTATAAGATATGAGACAGTATCAATCCACTAAGGTTTAATCATTAAATATCCATAGTCGTAGTATTATCGAGACTGGACATCGATAATGCGGAATAGACTAGTATTGCACTTGTGCGAGTTGTGGGAGCATAACAACATAGTTCTTATATATTTAAGTATTGGATACTTATGCAAGTGTGATAGGAGGTTGTGTTTACCGATGGTACGGAAACAGCTTCCCTCCGGATAGACCCCACGAAATCCCATTGGTTGTATGACAATGTGTCTATGGGAATCCTATTCAGGGTAGGTGTATTGGTCTTAACTTGAGACTTGCATCGCTAATACTTGCGACAATCATTATGCTTTAGTTTTGGTCGTCCGGGACTTTAACAGGTTCTGTGTACGCCTTTTCTGGGCTTATTGAGAATCGTAGAGTATTGGATGTGATGTCAAGATGGAAGTATCACTTCAGTCATATGAAGATGATGATCACGCATGGATACACAACTGGTACTCTAATGTATTGCAACCATCGGGATAATATGACAAAATCATGATTATCCGATTAAAGAGTCTCGTTGCTTGTGATCCGATATATGCTTCGTACGGGGCAGACACTATTCCAGCCCCGGGCCTTGCATGTGACATCCGATACTGGATCGCAATACACAATACTACGTATTCTACGCCTGACATAGATTATATATTCCAGTAAGAATATTTCTGAAGAATTGGGTAGGCACGGTGTTGGACGAAATGACCCATAGCGTCACTATTTGCACAGAACATTGTGTTGTTGTAGCAAATTAACTATGTGACAAGGAAATTGCACTCTCATCATTTGTGATTAGATCATCATAGATATATAAATGAAGAGAGGTCCCTATGATTAGTTCCTGGATTGAGAATGATATGAGACAGTATCAATCCCCGAAGGATTAATCATTAAATATCCCTAGCCGGAGTATTATCGAGACTGGACATCGATAATTCGGAATAGGCTAGTATTGCACTTGTGCGCGTTGTGAGGGCACAACGGCATAGTTCTCATATATATAAGTATCAGATACTTATGCAAGTGCGATAGGAGGTCGTGTTTCACCGATGGTACAGGAAACAGCTTCGCTCTGGATAGACCCCTCGGAATCCCATTGGTATTATGACTATGTATCTATGGGAGGCCGAAATCAAGGTAGGTGTGTATAGTCTTAACCTGAGACTTACATCGCTAATACTTACGATAATCGATAGACTTTGGTCTTGGTGGTACAAGGCTTTAACCGGTTCTGCGTACACCACTTCTGGGTTTATCAGAGAGTCGTAGTGTATTGGGTGTGATGTCAAGACGGAAGTATCACTTCAGTCATAGTGGAGATGATGTCACGCAGGATACGGTACTAGTGCTCTTGAGTGTTACGCAACCAATCGGGATATTGTGACCAGGTCATGAATATCTGATTATAGAGACTATGTTACTAGACATCCGATATGTGTTTCGGACAGGGCAGACACTTATCCAGCCCCAGCCCTAGCACGTGACTATCCGATACTGGGCCGATACGCACAATACTACGGTATACTACGCTTGATATAGATCCTTATTCCTGTAAGGATGTTTCCGGAGAATTGGATAGACATGGTGCTTTGCTAGAAGCCAACCTTGACTTGTAAATCGGTATAAACGTAGTACGAGGTACTTACGTGTTCAGATAGTCCGACGACCGATTTGACTGCCAACATATCCGGGGATCTCATGGGTCGCTTCCCAAAGATTCACCGATGACGTATGACTCGCACTTATATTAATCTGGGATTAATTAGATGAGAGAGAAAATTAATCTGGGATTAATTGCGGAGATATTTTATCTGGGATAAAATAACGATTAAAGAGAGAGAAACATTAATTTGGAATTAATCGAGGAAATAATATATTTGATATATTAATTGAAATTGGATTTCGACGTGGAATTAAAATTAGATTTTAATTCGGGCGAACGAATTAATTTAGAATTAATTCGTTAGCGACGTGAATAGTGATTTCGCTTGGCGTAATCGTTTAATTACGACGCAACGGAAAATTCATTAATTTGGAATTAGCGAACCCGAGCCCGAGATTTTTACGAGCGCATTCGTATTTAGAATTCGAGTGCGGCACGTCAAATCAAGCGTCAAATCGCTAGTCGCATCTAGCGTCACATCAAGCGTCAAATCATATCACTTTGAGTGATGTGACAATTGATTGGATTGATTGATGATTGAAAGTGATGTGATGTGACTTGATGATTGAAAGGTGATGTGTGTGTACTTGGCAATTAAAGCCAAATGGCTTTGAAATGAATTTCAAATGAAATTCATTTGTATTTGATACAAAAGAAAGGCAAAAACCGTATACATAACTAGACACACTTTCCCTCCTCTCTCTCCTCTTCTTCATTCTCTCCATCTTCACGCCATTTTCTGTTCTGGTTTCATTTGGACTGCCGAATTTTAACACAGAAAAATGGAGGGAAGCAAGTGAGTTTTGTGGCAAAACAAGAGTGCTAGCACACTCCGGGATCATGCCAAGGTGATAAGGGAAGTTAACCCATGAGCCGGGAAGCCATTCGGTGAAGCTTGGAGCTTCAAAACTTGATGAGAAGGGGCGCCAAACACTGTTCACAGCAGCCCACTGCATTGCAAAAGGGTGCAGATTTTTTATTTTTGTTGCCCAAATCGTCGCTCAACCGCTCGATGTAAGTATTCCGCACTTCCGTCGTTGTATTCACTTGTTATTCATGCTTGAATTTTGATCTTGGGACCTTGAAAAACTATAACACACGGTGCTTTGCTAGAAGCCAACCATGTCTTATAAATCGATTAGCACGTAGTACGAGGTAGCACTTAATCAGATTGTCCGATAATCGGATTTACTGCCAATATATCCAGAGGTCTCTTGGGTCGCTTCCCAAAGATTCACTGATGACAGTTGACTTAAATTAGTATTAATCTGGGATTAATTAAGAGAGAGAAGATTAATCTGGGATTAATTGAGGCATGATTTAATCTAGGATTAAATGTGTTCGAAAGAGAGAGAGAGCGATTAATTTGGAATTAATCGGTAAATAAATTTAATAGTTAAATTTGAATTTTCTATTTAATTTATTGATATGGGCTAAAATTAATATATCGTATATATTAATTGGAATTAGATTTCAATTCGAAATTAAAGTCAGACTTTAATACATGCGAATGGATTAATTTAGAATTAATTCGTAAACGGAATTCGTAATATATTTATGAGGCGTCGTTATTTAATTAAATTAGATTTAATTATTTAGCGACGAAAATTCGTTTAACCGGATTAAACGGATCCGAGCCGTAGCAAACATTCGTAGAAACCGTTTGAATTTTGAATTCAAAAGTGGGGCCTACTTCACATGTGGTAGTTGGGAGAGTAGTTGGCATTTATGCCAAACCACCTACTTTCCAACCACCTTGAAATGGTTTTGGTGAAACCATTTACCCAACCACCTTGTTTAGGTGAAAATGGTAAATTGGTTTTCACCAAAAGCCTTCTCTCTCTCTCATTTGGAAAAACATCTCAAAACCAAACCCTAGTTTATCAAGATGAGCGTAAGCCTCCTTTATCTGTTCTTTTGATTTTGTGGCAAAATCATTCAAAGCTAGCACTTCAAAGATCAACAAAGGTGATAGGGAAACAACTCAAAGCTTGGAATCAACATTGAAAGGTTGGATCTTGGAGATCTCTTCTCAAAATTTTAAATTCCAATCCGTTCATTGTAAGTATATTCGTAACTTATAATGATCTTAATCACACACTTTCATGCTTATTAGATCCTTGGCATGTTCTAGGAACACTAACAGATCGCCCGTTGGGTGTTGATAACGACCAATTTCATGAGGGGTAATTATTGTGGTTGCCTATTGGAGGCTGGAAATGGCTGGGTTATGAGGAGTGTTTATGTGTCCGAGCGTTTTGTGGGTTGGTGTATGGTGGGTCCTGGTCATGGCCTGGATATAGGATATTTCATTGGGTATGGGCCCGTGGATCTTTGGGCCTATATATAATAAACTTAGGGACTTGATAACGGTTTGTGGTTGGTAAGTGATGTCGTACTCTCAAAGTTCAACTGCCCATTTGGTTAATCTGTCGGATAGCTCGGGCTTATGAAGAATACTCCTCAAAGAGTAGGTGGAATATACAGTGATTAGATGACCTTGGAAGTAGGGTCGGAGCTTGCGAGCTGCTGTCACCAATGCACGAACCAATTTCTCCATTTGAGTGTAGCGAGTCTCCGGGTCCAGTAGGGCTTTACTCACGTAGTATACTGGGAGTTGTTGTCCTCATTCTTCCTATATTAAAATATCGTTGACCGTCTGATCCAAAACCCCAAGGTAGAAGAACAACCTTTCACCGTCGGCTGGCTTGGACAAGAGGGGAGGTATGGTCAAATATTGCTTAAGTCTGTTCAAGGCTTCTTCACAGGTCGGAGTCCACTCGAACTTCTTTGCTTTCCCAAGTGTGGAGAAAAACAAGAAGCTTTTATCATTGGATTTGGATATGAATCTGTTGAATACCGTAATTCGTATGACTTCTTTAGGGTTTGTCGGGGAATAGATGTTGATGATGAATTTTATCTACTCTGGGTTGGCTTCAATTCCATGTCGAGTGACCAGGTAACCATGAAATTTCTTAGAGGCTACTCCGAAAGTGTACTTGGTGGGGTTCAGTTTCATACCATACTTTCCCATCACATCGAATGCTTCCTCCAAGTGTTCCAAGTGTTGCTTGGCTTTTAAAGATTTTACCAACATGTCATCAATGTAGACCTCCATGGTTTTCCCAATCTGATGTGAAAATATCTTGTTGACAAGCTGTTGGTAGGCAGCACCAGCATTCTTCAGCCTAAATGGTATTATCTTATAATAATAGATTCCTCTATTAGTGATGAAAGCCGTCTTCTCCGGATCATCCGGATGTATGAGGATTTGGTTGTAGCCCAAATACGCGTCTATAAAACTGAGTAGTTCATGTCCCACAGTAGCGTCGACCATTGAGTCGATATGAGGGAGTGGGAACGAATCCTTCGGGCATGCTTTGTTCAAGTCTGTGAAATCAATGAAGACTTGCCATTTTTCATTCTTCTTTCGCACAACCACAATGTTATCGAGCCACTGCGGGTACTGTACTTCTCTAACAGCTCCGTTCTTTAACAAATTTTGGACTTCTTTATCGATGACTCGGTTTCTTTCTGGGGCAAACTTCCTACTCTTTTGTTTGACAGACGGGTAAGCTGGATCCACATGCAGCTCGTATGTCATAAACTCTGGGTCTATTCCTGTCATGTCTCCATGAGACCACACGAATCAGTCATGGTGCTTCTTAAAAAAATACACCAATTCGGTGCATAGCACGGGGTTGGCTTCAACTTGGGTCTTATGGTCTGGGTAGTGAGGGTGAATTTAGACCTTATCGAGTTCTTCCACTTTCGGAGTATCTGCGCCGACTCGACAAGACTCATCCTGTAATTACTATGCTGACTGAGGCTTAGGCTTGAGGGTCGTTTGGTAGCAAGCTCTGGAAGTAAGTTGGTCCCCTCTGATTTCTTGGACTCCCCACTTGGTAGGAAACTTCGACACTTGGTGAAAGGTGGATGAGACGGCCCTCATATCGTGAATCCATGGTCGACCCATTATTTTTTTAGGCCGAAGGGAAATCTAAGATGAAGAACGTAGTCATTTTATTGATTCCTCCCGTGTATACTGGAAGAGAAATTTCCCCCATAGTGAATTTTTGCTCTCTGCTGAAGCCTATCAGATCCGTAGATTGAAGATTTACTTTCTCCAATCCTCCTCCCATGTCGTTAAAGGTAGTCAGGAAGACAATGTTAGCTGATGACCCCGTGTCGACCAACATTCTTTTGATCATGAAGTTGGACACCTGCAAGGATATCACCAATGCGTCATGGTGGGGGTTCTTAAGACTGGATACCTTGTCGTCCATGAACTCGATCGCTAATCCAATATAATCTCCCGCTACCATCTCCCTGTGTACCGAGGCGACAGTCACTACCATTCTGGTGTGTCATTTCACCGCTGAATATGAGATCCCACTAACTTCTAATCCTCACAATATAAGATTGACTGTATTGTTGATTAGTGGAGGCGGTGTTGGGGCTTCTCCCCGGTCAGCCCTTTCTTCCATCCGGGCCAATGTGGCTTTCCATTTTTCTGTGACCAGGTCTTTCAGATGCCCATTGTTTAACAGCTCCAATACCTCCAACCTCAATGCTATGCAATCAGCTGTTGTGTGCCCGTAGTCTTGGTAGAATTCACACCATCTACTTGTATTTTTCCTTCCGAAGCCCTCATTGGAGCCTGGAGGCCACTTAACTTCGTTCCCAATTTTCCTGAGAACTGAAACGAGTTCACCTGGATAAATGGTGAAGTTGTAGTCTGGGAGTCTATGGGCACCATTAGGGGTCTTCTCTCTCTTGTCTTATGGGATTGGCCTGCGTTTGGAAGCCCTTTCGTAGAGACGGTGATCCTTGGCACGATGAGTTCTTTGATTGGTCATTTGTTGGTCCCTCCCACCGAATTCTTTCGGTCGTCTGTATGGATATATCCCATTCTCTTGTAGACTAGCTGAGCTTCCCCCCTTCCATTCCTTTTATCCTCTTCCAATCTAATTTCAATTCATGCTCTGGCCATCGTCTGGTCCGTAGTATATCACCGATTCTTTGTCAACTTTTTATAGAGGCCGCTATCGGCTATCAATCCATTTCGAAATGCTTCCACTGCTGTCGGCTGGTGGAGATCTGGGATTGCAATCATTTCCTTATTGAAGCAAGAGACGTAGCTTCACAGAGATTCTCCCTTCCACTGTTGTATCGCATTGAGGTCTTCTATGGTCTTCTCAAATTTGTAAGAACTAGCGAAATGTTCCACAAACTTATCTAGCAATTCCTTGTAGGACCTGATTGAACGGTATGGCAAATTGATAAACCACGTGAGGGCTGGACCAACCAATGTCTCTCTAAACCCTCTACACATTCCTGCTTCCCTCTGATGTGAAGATAGGCATGTGGACATCATCTTGTATTTGTAGTGGATTATGTGGTCGTCATGGTCGGTTGATCCATCATACAGCCTCATCTTAGGTGGGTTAAACTTTTGAGGAAGTTCTAATGAATTGATCATTTCGACGAAAAGAGTGTCCGTAATAGTTAATGCTCTGCTATTCTTCAAAGGTAACTTGGCTCCTGGTAGGCTGGAAAGGATTGTTTCCTTAAATTCCTCAATTTCCTTGCGCATGGATGAAGTTGTTATTGGCTCGACTGCAGGTACTCGTAGGTTCCTCCCATGACCAACTGGATTATTTTCGAAAGGGGGAATATCGGCCGTTGCTTCACCTGACGTCTACATTGAGTTGAGTTGGAGGCTCGGTTCGCTGGGGGTCATCGAGCCCCCCTCACCTGGAGGTGGATGAAAGATGTTCCAACTGTTTTTGGACGTCGCTATTGGAACTTTTCATGGCCGAATTTTCTTCTTCTAAAATACGTAAGCATTCCTGGAAAACGGCCAATTGGTTGGCTAGAAGATCTAAAGACTCGCTGCCGGGAGCCATGGTATTGCTTGCAAGTTCTTGTAGGCTGGACGTCAGTTTTGTTTACTTATAAATCGCTAGGGCCCCATGGTGGGTGCCAAATTATAGACTCTGGTTTTCACATGAGGTCCACAATCAAAATTTTGTTGAGAAGGGCACTAGCGATCCTGCAAAACAAAGAGGTAGGGTGAGTGGGGAGATACTACCCACCGGTGTGGTGGATGACGTAGACACTCCGACGCCCAAGTCAGTAGTGGAAATGAGCTACTAATACCGTATGATGAAGAACAAAGGCAGATATTACCTTGATCCTCATGTGATGTCGTGAGGGCGGTAGGTTGGTGATTACGAGAGCTCTGGAGAGAATATTATTAGGCTATGTGTAGGAGAACTTGAATTCCCCTTCCTCGTGTTCCTTCTTCTCTTATATACTCACTCTCAGGAGGTGTGTATATTTACTACACTTGATTGCTCGCCCATTGGGTGTTGATAACGACCGATTTCATGATGGGTAATTATTATGTTTGCTTGTTGGAGGCTGGAAATGGTTGGGTTATGAGTGGTGTTTATGAGTCCGAGCGTTTCGTGGGTTGGTGTATGGTGGGTCTTGGTCATGGCCTGGATATGAGGTATTTCATTGGGTATGGGCCCGTGGATCTCTAGGCCTATATATAATAAACTTAGGACTTCCTTTAGTGTGTGGGCTTGAGGTAGTAACTTGGTCCTGAACCTTGTATTGGGTACTGTTAGGGGAGTCTGTGGTGTATTTAGTATTGGGCTTGAAGTAAAAAGTCAAAATTACCTTTGGCCCAAATTTGACCCGTACAGCAGTAAGCTTATAATATTTTGCCCAAAGTTATGAGTTCAAGGTGATGGTTTCAGTTTAAGTATTCTATTCATGCTCTTAGTCTGTCTCTCAGTTTATACTATGCATAGTATATTCATAATTTATGTTTGTAGGTTGAAAGTCTCCATTTAGAAGTACTAGTTAGGTTTTCGCTTGAATGACGTTCATCCAATACCTATTCTAAAATAGGTAATGAGAACTGTATGAGCATTGTATGCATAAATCGGTACTTATGATCATTTCTGGATACGTGTTTAGTTTACAAAATAAGCATGTCATTTATGATCAAATTCATATATGTCTTTAGTTTATAATACCTACATATCTTTCAGTTTATGTCCACATCAGGATTTAGAACTTGTGCATCGTAGATCAATAATCACTCTTAGATAGCTAGTTGATGACATGATTCATGTATAGGTTGGTTTAAATTCAAGCCACCATAGGTTTATGTTGGATATAGACACGAGTTTAGGTAGTTTGGAATGATGATGTATAACTTATTCAAGTTTATGGATATATATATATATATATATATGTGTGTGTGTGTGTGTTAAGTTAGAATCATATTCTTAACATTTCTATAGTATGTCTCAAGCATGTCACGTCATGAACATGAGTTGTAATGTCAATATAGTAGCTTAAGTTAACAGTCATGTCTTGTTTTATATCATGCTTCCATTTTACAATTCATGTCATGAATTCAAGTCACATTTTCATACATGCATAACATATTACATTTAGGTCGTGATTTCATGCTCAGTTCATGTTGCATTTCTCATGCTCACAATAAAGTTTTGTTTTAAGTTTACAGTTCATATTTTCAGTTCATATACCATGTTTGCTTGTTTTCATTCGATGTTAGCACGCATTTCAAAGTAACAAGCTATGTTCTTATGTTTTCATTAAACTTGATTTCACTACATATTTTTCATATGTTTAAGTTAAAGATTCAATGAAAGTTTTACAAGAACAAGGAAAACATAATGGTTTCAAACATCAGTAAAATATCATCCCCTCATGTTTAGTGAGCCCGGGATTGCTCATGTCGTCTCATAGGGCGCTGGTCACCTCCATAGGCTTATTCATGTTCACGTACACGTTCCCCTACTTATGCGATGTCGGGTCCTGCTAAGTAGGTTTCATAACCCCAGGTCATGATACTAGTCTGGATTTTTATGTTTTAGAACATGTGGTAGCGTATGCGGGGTGACGGCCCAATCCTAGTAAGTATGGTGATACGGGGAAGACGTACCAATCCCAATCACTACATACGTGTTTACAGTTCATGTTTATAGTTTTTACAAAGTATGGTTTTTACAGACACACGTAAAGTTTTCAGATCATGTTATGTTTTCTCACTCTAGCATGTGTTTTAAAGTTCATGATTATGTTTTACAGTTTATGATTCATGAATTTCATGCTTACCGTTGCATGCATGTTATAAGTATTTAACTATATTTTCAGATGATGTTACACAGTCACCAATCACATTTACAATTTTAGTTTAAGAATATATTTTCAGGTTTATGTTTTCAATTCATGATGTAGTGTCCAGACACGTTTTCAGCCCAAATTTTATATTTTTTCATTTCCTATTATGATATTTAAGTTATGGTTCAAAGTCAAGACATGTCTTCCATTGTCAGTTATGTTGTATTATTATATTTTATTTTTTTTAGTTTTATTTCAAGTTTTGAGTTGTAATGCAATCTCAAATATTTTGTGACATATGAATCAGAATTCAAGTATGACATAAGATTTTTAAATATATATTTAAAAAAATTATCAGATTCATTTTCATTATGTTTTAGTATTAATTTATTAAGTCTTTCACACGACTTACTTTTCCTACTTTAAGTTATGCATGTACTTCACGTATGTATGCATAAAACAAGCTTAGAAGCGATGAGCATCAACTACTGCAGTCATATTGTAAATTAATAGGTAGTAAATATTTTAGAATAAGTTTCTGGAATTCAATAATGATTATAACAACTTATGTTGAGAATCCAAATATTTTAAAACATGATTGTGACATGTATATTCTAATATATAAGATAAAGGTATGCATGGGTAACGTAGATTCAAGTTGCGATTTATATACACTTGAGCAACGTATACATAATGATGTATATTTAATTAGAGCAAGAATAACACATGGACCAATTCACATTAAATGAGTCATGAATAGGCCATGATTAGATATTTAGGATACATCATGCATGGATTAGTCCGGAACATATAAACATGTTAAGTAGCTAGATTAGGTGTATTTTAGTTTAAGTTAAGTTAAGCCTATAGTGGGTGTTTCATGTAATATATGAATAATCATCTCACATGTCAGGGAAGGTATAAGTAAGTATTCATTATGTTGCAACCACGCATAAGTCATGAATAATCATGTAGTGCACGTTAGGTCACGAGACTCAGGGAGATGGCGATGCTATCTACTGTTGGTTGCGTCTTGAGTGTAAGTCTCTAAGACATGCTTCCAAGATCCTAAACATGATTTGTGTGTGAAATTAACAAGTTAAGTTGCGGAAAAAACTTACATTGTTCTTGGGAGAAATTTGAAAAACCTTCCATTTAGAATGAAGCTCCAAGCTTTTTATTTGTTGTTTAACCCTTGGGTGAGTTTCTCTAACACCTTATTAGACTCTCCAAGTGCTAGCTTTGTGAAAATTTGAAGTAAAATTTTCAAGAAGAGAGGGAGAAGCTCACGATAATTGAGAGGAAAGAGAGACGAGTGAATAGTGTGGTGTGTTTCCAAAAACTAGTTAGGTGTGTGTGATAAAGAATTACATTTATTGTAGCCAACTATTCACATCAATGTTAAGACATTTGATGTAAGTCATAGGTCCCACCATGTTTAAATTCAAAATTTAAGTTGGCTTACACAAGACACAACTTAACTTGGGCCCGGGTTCGTTTAATTTCGAATTAAACGAATTTGTTGTCGCAACATAATTAAATCCAATTTAATTAAATAACTATGCTTAGCAAAATTATTACGTTAGTCGCTTTCAAGTTAATTCTAAATTAATTCATTCGACCAAATTAAAATCCAATTTTAATTTCGTATTGAAATCCGATTTCAATTATTATATCCGATATATTTTTTTAGCCCAAATAAATAAATTAAATAGAAATTCCAATTTAACTATTAAATTTATTTTATCGATTAATTCTAAATTAATCGCGTCCTCTCTTCTATATGAATTTAATCACAGATTAATTCTTACAGTAATTAATCTTAGATTAATTTTCTCTCTCATAATTAATCACAGATAAATTCTATTCGAGTTAAATGTCATTGGTGAATCTTTGGGAAGCGACCCAAGAGATTCCTGGATATGTTGCCAGTAAATACGGTTGTCGGACTATTCGAACACGTGCGTACCCCGTACCACGTTTTAATCGATTTACAAAACATGGTCAGCTTCTAGCAAAGCACCGTGCTTACCCAATTCTCTAAAAATATTCACCGAGGAATATAATATGTATCAGGCATAGTAATACTATGTAATGCGTAATAAGATCCATTATCTGATGTCACATGCTAGGCCTAGGGTTGGCTCTGTGTCTGCCCCGTACGAAGCATATATCGGATCCCGAGTAACTAGTTTATGTAATCGGAAAGTAATGACCTAGTCATTAAATTGATTTCCCGATAACTGCAACTTTTAAGAGTACTAGTTTCATATCCTTTGTGACCATCATCTCCATATGACTGAAATGATACTCCCATCTTAACATCACATCCAATACATTATGATTCTTAGTAAACCCATTACAGGTATACACAGAACCTGTTAAAGCTTCAGACGACCAACACTAGAGTAAACTGATTGTCGCAAGTAATATCGACGTAAGTCTTAGGTTAAAGATCACATACACCTATCCTGATTTGGATTCCCATAGACACATAGTCATACTACCAATGAGATTCCGAGTGGGTCTATCCAAAGCGAACTGTTCCCAGTCTAATGGCTAACAGAACCTCTTATTACACTTACATAAGTATCCAATACCTAAATATATAAGAACTAAACTGTTAAGCTTCCATAACCCGTATAAGTGCAATACTAGTCTATTCCGCATTATCAATGTCCAGTCTTGATAATACTTCAACTATAGATATTTAATTATTAAACCTTTCGTGGATTAATACTGTCTCATATCTTATTAATCCGATTTAATCATATGAAATTTTTTCATTAATATATATATCCAAGTAATTCAATTACAATAATGATAAAATAATAATTTTCTTTTGTCACAGAGTTAATTTGTACAAAAACACAATGTCTTTTAGAAATAGTGATGCTATGGGTCATAATTGTCCAACAATCTCCCACCTGACATATTTTCAATCACTCAAGTATCTAATACCTGAACTATGTACATGTCGCTCAAACTTTTGCTAAGATATAGCTTCATCAGCAGATCTACAATGTCATCATCTGATGCGATCTTCTCGATCTTCATATCACCACGATGTATGATCTCACGAATCAGATGAAATCATCGAAGTACATGTTTGGATCGTTGATGAGGCCGTGGTTTATTAGCCTGTCGATAGCCCCATTATTGTCACAATACAAAAGTACGGGCTCAGCTGCTAACGGAATACTCCTAATCCAATTAGAAATTTACGAATCCAAACTGCTTCTTTTGCTGCCTCAGCTGCAATAATATATTCCGCTTCTATTGTTGAATCGGCAATAGTCTCTTGCTTGAAATATTTCTAGCTCACTGCTCCGTTGTTCAAAGAAAATATGTACCTTGATTGTAACTTATAGTCGTCTTTATCGGTTTGGAAACTTGAATCAACGAACCCAGTCACCTCAAGTTCTTCTTCCCCATAGACTAAAAAGTATCTTTAGTTCATCTAAGATATTTAAGGATGTTCTTTACAGAAATCCAGTGACCATCACATGGATCGGCCTGATAGCGACTACACATGCTCAAAGCATATGAGACATCAGGTCTCGTATATATCATGAAGTACATGATCGATTCGAATACTGAAGCATACAAGATCTGAATTATTACATCTCTCTCATATTTAGTTTTAGGACATATGTCATTCGATAGAGAGACGCCATGTGACACCGGAAGCAGCACCTCTTGGACTGATCCATGTTCAATCTCTTCAACACTTTATCAATGTACGAGCTCTGGGAGGGTCCCAGCAGGTTTCTAGATCTATCCCGATAGATCCTTATTCTTAGAATAAAAGCTGCCTCTCCCAGGTCTTTCATGGAGAATTTTAATGAAAGCCAAGCTTTCACCGATTGTAGCATGGAAATGTCATTGCCAAGAAGCAATACATCATCAACATATAGGCTAATAAACGTCATTGCGCTCCCACTAACCTTCCTATATACACAAGAATCCTCTTCGTTTTGAATGAAACCATATTCTTTTATGATCTCATCAAAATATTGGTTCCAAGAACGCGATGCTTACTTTAATCCATAAATGGATCGGTTTACCTTGCAAATATTAACAAAACAATCAGACTATTGCATATAGACATCCTCCAAAATATTTTCGTTAAGGAAAATAGTTTTGACATCTATCTGTCATATTTCATTATCGAAATATGTAGAAATTGCAAGCATTATCCGATTGGATTTAATCATGACAACGGGTGAAAAGGTTTCATCGTAATCGATACCATGTCGTTGGCAATACCCTTTAGCTACAAGCCTAGCTTTGTACGTTTGTATGTTGCCTTCCATTTTTGTCCTCCTTTTGAAGACCTATTTACAACCATTAGACTTAATGATTTCTGGTCCATCAACTAGTGTCCAAACTTGGCTGGTATACATGGAATCCATTTCGGACTTCATGGCTTCTTACCATAAAACGGAGTCGATATCTTTTATCACTTCCTCATATGTAGCCGGTTCATCTTCCTTAATAAGATTAATGTCTACATGAGGTGCATCAGAAACCAATACCCCTCAGGTTGTTTTGTGACTCTCTTTGACTTACGCGATTCTTGTCTATTAAAAGATTATGGAACAGTCTTATCTCTGATGGACTGTTCATGTGTCGTGAGGGGGTCGGTGCCAGGAATAGTGTCACTCTGATTTTCATTGAGTTCTACTTTCCTTCCACTTACCACTGAATTCATGAATTCATTTTCTAGGAAAACTGCATGAAGAGCAACAAATATTTTGTTCTCTTATGGATTGTAGAAGTAATATCCTTTCGTTTCCTTAGGATACCCTATAAATAGGCACTTATCCTATTTGGGTTCCAGTTTGGTACTATCTAAAAGTTTAACATATGCCCAGCATCCCCAAATCTTCAGGAATGAGAAACCCGATTTCTTTCCTACCTATATTTCATATGGAGTCTGTTCAATAGACTTTGACGGAACCTTATTCAAAATAAGTAATGCATTGTTTAATGCATAACCATAGAAGGAAATTGGTAGCTCTATGCGACTAATCATTGACCTTATCATGTCCAACAAATTTTAATTTCTCCGTTCGGACACACCATTCAATTGAGGTGTTCCGGGGAGGAGTCCACTGTGAAAGAATACCATATTCTTTTAAGTAATGTTGAAATTCATTGCTTATGTATTCTCCATCATTGTCCGACCGCAATGTTTTAATACTTTTGCCAGTCTGTTTTTCTACTTTGTGTCGAAACTCTTTGAATTTCTTAAAAGTTTCCGATTTGTGTTTCATAAGATACACATAACCATAACGCGATGCATCATCCATAAAGGTTACGAAGTATTCATATCCACCTCTAGCCTGACTAGACATGGGCCTGCATACATCACTATGAACGATGACTAATAGTTTGGTGGCACATACATCTTTACCACTAAAAGGTGTTTTAGGCATTTTGCCTAATAAACAAGATTCACAGATATCATATGAATTAGGATCAAATTCGTCCAAGTATCCATACTTCGAAAGTGTAGATATACAAGTTTTGTTAATGTGTCATAGACGATAATTCCATAAATAAGTCTCATCCGTTTTACTCAATTTGAGCATTTTTTTTATCATGTTATATGTTTGAGATTCATTTATATTCAAAATATAAAGACCATTATTCACATCTGCTGTATATATCAAAATATCATATTTATATACAAAACACCCAGTGTTCCGGAATACAAAGGTATACCAGTATCAGGTTAAAGTAGATATAGAGATTATATTCCTAGTCAAACTAGGTACAAAATAACAGTCCCCTAATGTAAGTACATGCCCTGAGGGCAGATTCAAAACATAGGTGCCAATAGTAAAAACGGTGACTCTCGTCCCATTTTCGACTCGGAGGCCGATCTCCCCTAAAGTCAATCTCCTGCTAATATGCAGATCCTACACATCAGTACATATGTGAGTACCACATCCAGAATCAAAAATTCAATTTTTAAAACCAGTAGTGGACATGTTTATTTTAATAACAAACATACCTGAAGCCGGAGCCTTGCCCGCCTTCACTTCCTTCAAGTCTGCCTTGAACTTACGGCAGTCACACTTCCAGTGACCCTATTTGCCACAGTGTAGGCAAACATCTTGGGATATGTTCTTTGTCTTCCCAAAATACTGTGAAGATTTTGCCTTGCCCTTCCTCTTATTCTTCTTCACACCCTCAGAAGCCTTCGGCCAAGCTTTGGCCTTCTTGGATGTCAAAGTAAGATGCGTCTCGTGCTTCTTGCCTTTTAGAAGCTCTTGCTCTGTTTCTTTCAGCATAACCATTAACTTTCCAAGAGTTTTCTCCTGGTTCATCATATTATGGTTCATGATGAACCCTCCCCAGCAGTCGGGCATAGACTGTAAGATCAAATCTATAAAAGTCTCGACCTCAAAGATAATGCCCAGCGGACCTAGCTGTTTGATGTTAGCAATCATCTGTGACATTTAGTGTTCGACAGATGTACCCTCTGACATACTCTAGTGAAAGAGCTTCTTTTGCAACTCATACTTCTAAGATCTAAGAATAGATCTATGAAGATCCTTCAATTTCAATATCATCTGATAAGGATCCAATCCCTTGTTCTGACGATGAAATTGAGGAGTCATTGCAACAAGCAAAACAGATTGAGCAGTAAAGTTGTCATCACAGTGAGTTTTCCAAAGCTCATGATCAACTGCCCGCTCAAGTCCAGGCTCAGGCCCAAGAGGTCTCTCTATAACATAGAGCAACTTCTTAGCTCCTAAGACTATCATGAGATTCATCTCCCAGTATGGAAAATTTACGCCGTTAAAGACATTCTCCCCATGATTATGTCCATAACGCTAATCTTTCCAGCCATTTTGATTACTATTGTCCAACTATCCAATCAAATATTTCAGGTACACTCAAAATGCAATGGTCCAACTATATAACCAACTACAAGTGAAGTAGTGTTTGAGTACAATCTAATTGTTCAAAGAAAACAATAAATGAATTAGTCCAACTAATATTTATAATAACTAGAAATAATAATAATAGAGCGCACGTATTAGCGAGTATTAAATGAAATTACAAATTTAATACTAGCCTCCCACTAATTTTCGGTGAGCTTATAACCCTTCTAAGATCAATTAGATCCCATACAATTCCTAGATCTGGTAAGTGGACGTCCAAATCCAAAAAATATATCCAATATATTTCCTAACTTGTTTCCTCTGAATCAACTAAGCTTTGGCTTTGGCTCAACAAGCTTAATGATTTCAGTTAAGCACGACCCATTGATATTGGGAAAGATTCGTAATCCACGTCGAAGAACATGAGTGACCTTGACTGGCCAACAAGTCACAACTGCCCAAGACATGAGATGTTAACAAAGCTTTCATGGTTCAAATACTTCCACGATAGACAATGATCTTGACTATGGCCAACAAATCAAAGCTGATCTTGGATCTTGAGAGAGAACCACTCAATGGAAGGAAACACTTAATATTAAATGTGAGGGCATTTTCGTAAATTGGTAAATAATTTATTATCTTTGATTAGGTCTCATCATAAACCCTTAAACATGCATTCTAAAAGCATTATAAGGCACGATAAATTTAATAATGATATGCGGACGAATATTTAAATATTTTGTTCCTATAACAAATCTCTCTTTTCTCTCTCCCGCTAGCACTTTATATTCTTCTATAACTCAATTACATAACATTATAAGAAACCTTATTTACATTTAGGGGAATTGGTGAAAATAGAAATACAATGAGAAGAAGAGGCGATAGGCCGGACACACAGGTCCAATTTCAAGTAAATACAATATTTACAATAATTTCTAAAATTGCCCCCACCCATCTGATATCCATCCGATATACATTATTCAAATAAATACATCAAAGCATTCACACATAGTATGTTGTCAATCAATCTAATCCAATTAATTAATTCATCAATTAATGACCATCAAATGTTCATACAACGATTTGATTTGCGCGAGTCTAACTCTTTTAAGAATAAATACTCAAAGTAAGTATTCTTGAATTATATCGAACTACAATATTAAATCCTATTTTAATTGTATTCAATACTAATTCAAGTTTAATTCCAAATTAAATAATTATATTTATTTTATTAATGCTTTAATAGGCTTGGATTCCAAATCCAATCCAAATGGCCTCAAAGGCTTATTTAGCATCCAATGCCAATTCTATTAAGTCCAATGAGCTTTTAATTAATTATTTAGGCATGGAATTTTAGCCATTATAAATTAAATCCATAATGCCTTAGCCCATTTAGGAATCACCCTATGTCAAAAATTAATTTTGGCGTATTAGGCACAATTAAATTATTAAAGGCCCAAAAGTCATATTATTGACTTTTAGGCCCAATTGGATCCAACCCAATTGTCCAAAATCAAACTTGGCCCAACCAAGCCCATTAATCAAAATATAACCAAATTAGCCCAATTAGTATTTTAGGGATTAATTTATATTAATATATTATTCTAAACATTACATTTATCAAATTAAAGTGTAATTAACATAACTAATTAATTAATCTAACATTTCCAGAATATTAATTAATCTAATTAATCATGCTTAATCATTCCAATTCATGTCCAACATAAATTGAAGTAAAATCAAGTCTCCAACAACATGCCCGTTCACGGAAATTACATGAAATTAACATTCAATTTGATTCCAATTCTATTAAATCAACATTCAACATTTATTTCATGCCATTAACACATCCAAGTGTCTAATTTCAAAAAATCGCATTGAGCTAAATCTAGGGTTGTTTCGGCCAAGGTAAAAGATTTGGGAAAATTTGATATAGTAAATTTTTTAACAATCCAATGATGCACAACTCTAAGTTATCATCATCTAACATGAACCAAACACTCAATTTAGAAATTTCATGCTCCAAGTAAAAATACCCAAATAAAGTTTATAAACCATAGAATTCAAAATCACATTTAGAAGACTCTGAGACATGCTTCAAAGATCTTAAACATGATTTGTGTGTGAAATTAACAAGTTAAGTTGCGGAAAAAACTTACATTATTCTTGGGAGAAATTTGAAAAAATTTCCCTTCGGGATGAAGCTCCAAGCTTTTGATTTGTTGTTTAACCATTGGATGAGTTTCTCTAACACCTCATTAGACTCTCCAAGTGACAACTTTGTGAAAATTTGAAGTAAAATTTTCAAAAAGAGATGGAGAAGCTCACGATAATTGAGAGGAAAGAGAGAAGAGTGAATAGTGTGGTGTGTTTCCAAAAACTAGTTAGGTATGTGTGTTAAAGAATTACATTTATTGTAGCCAACTACTCACATCAATGTTAAGACATTTGATATAAGTCATTGGTCCCACCATGTTTAAATTCAAAATTTAAGTTGGCTTACACAACACACAACTTGACTTGGGCCCGAGTTCGTTTAATTTAGAATTAAACAAATTTATCGTCACACCATAATTAAATCCAATTTAATTAAATAATTATTGACCGGCGTAATCACATGCGTTCAACTTGAAGCAGCTTAAGGCTGCTATGCATGATAAAAATTAGGGTTTCAACGTGAAGCAGCTTAGGGCTGCTGTGCATATAGTATATAAGAGAGAGAGCAGCTACGTAAAGGAGGGAAGCATGTGCAAAAATAAAAAAACAACGCAAGTAGAGGGCTGTGGCCGGGAGTTGGAGAGAATAAATCAGAGCACAAGGCTGGGACAAGGAGCAGTGATAATTCAGAACGACATGTCTCTCTAATCCCATGCCATCTTTATTTTTTTATGGAGAACTAATCTCCTAGGCAAAGATAGAGATGAATTCTTGCACTTGAATTTCTATATTTATGTTTTTGATTCATATAAACTCTTGAATGTTTAATAAAATTAATGTTTGTTATTCTTTATTATTTTCCGATTATTGAATCCAGAAATTATGTTTTTTCAAACATCATATAGATCCAGTCATGCTTCTTATATGTGTGATTTGTGAACTTAGTTGTGACTGTAAAAGTTATTTTACGTGTTGGTCTCCTCCTACAGTATTACCTGAGGGTACATTATCGACGTTAGATAACTCGTAATGATGACTTTTGTGTGGTGTTAATATAGAGAAAATAATCATTAATTACCTTAGAATTTAATGTGTGTATAATTGAATATTTTCCAGTTGTTGGTTTGGGATGTGAATCCCTCAACTGAGTAATAAAAAGAATCAATAACTGAATATATGAGTTTGATACAAGAGGGATTCCCGATGCTTTTTCATATCTCTCTGCTGATATCTTTTCATTGTTTGTTTTATTTATCTTTACTTTAATTATCAATTTATTCATTTTCTTTTTTTTAGTTATTGCTTACGTTTTTGTTTGAGTAAATTAGTTCCGTTGTAACATTCTCTCTCAGGAATCGATACCCAACTATACTATGATAACCGTAAGTACTTTTTGGACATAATCCTCCATTCATTTATATTCTCTCGGCATCCTCCAATAATACACGTACAACAGCCTGCTATAATATATTTAGTAAAGCAGTCCCTTCTATCTTTGTTCTCGGCATTTTTTTCTTTTTAACATGTTAGAAATTAAAACCCTAATGTCATACTTTAGGTCCATACATGCAAACTTTTCTTGTTTGATCAAATTTCAAATCCTTCTATTGTTTTTCCAATTCCTATAAACATTAAAAATCACTAAATTAACTTAAATAATAAATATTTTTTAATTAGAATAATGACATAAACTATATAATAAAATATAAGATATATTACTAAATACTTAACAATAAATCCAAATAAGTGATGTTTCAAAGTACATTTTCATGCACTTATCATGGGCTATTGAGTCTAAGGTCTTTAACCTAAAATCTCTTTTTCAAGTTCATTTTAAGTTTACTAGTTCAATTTTATTAATGGCCAGTTAATAAAAAGCATTAGGATTAAGGCTCAATAAATAAACCTTTATATTATACAAACTGTAATTTAACCCCTTATAAACCGGTGATATTAGATTTCATCACAACCCCAGATAACTGGCTTAGTTACGACACATATTTACAGGTAGTAAAAACTTAAATAAAAGAAAAGACATAAAGTAAATGCTGGAAATGAAATTATTGGAAAGTAAATGCTGGAAATTAAATTACTCAAAAGTAAATTAATGGAAAGTAAATGCTGAAAGTAAATAAAGTAAAAGTTCAATAAAGAAAATACGGAGGTAAAATGATCCACTTTTAAGACTATTATTTTAGATATCTCCCTTAATATAATATATTAACTTTGCGTGATAATTACCAACCAGTCATATAGGCGATATCATGAGTAAGTCAAATTAATAATTAATTACCAACTGACCAACCAGGTGGTATTCATGCTTAGTCAGGTTAAAACCAATTTATAATTAATTACCCCAGCAAGGGAGAGTTACCTCCTCATTGCTTGAAAAATAAAACTGAAAAAGTAAAGAAAGGAAAGTACTGTGCGTAAAAGTAAATTACGGAAAGTAAAAACTGAAAAGTAAATAAAAGAAAGTGAAAAAAGCGGAAATTAATTACTGAAAGCTGTAAATAAATAAACACGATACAATCTTCTTAGTTATTCTTAAGGAATTTCAAAGAAGAAAGTATGAATTTACAAATGAAATGGCTTGGTATTTATAAGCAAAATTTTGCCTCCACCAAATTCATTATTAATTGCTCCACTAATTCCATTATTAATTGCTATCATGTTTGGTGGGAGCTTGACTATTTTTATTTTTATTTATTTATTTTTGCTTTGAAAATGACTTTAATAATTACATATAACACACTTCCTGATGTTTCATCAAGTTAGGTCATGAAATCTTCATAATTCGATTCTTCAACATTGTAGATCTTTGCGTCTTCTTTAATATGGAACTTGAATCAACTCAATCCGATATCAAAGGAAGAAGTTATGCTCAAAATATGACAGTTGCGTAAAACTAGAATTTCCGAAACTGCACTTCGTTAGAACGCCCTTTCAAGTTTCCAATCTCCAAAATTAATATGTCAAGTCTAATTTTTACCCTAATTGGACCCATATTTCATCCTAAATGATTTCATTGAGTCCCAATATTATTTTATCTGCAAAATAAACTAAAACACATCAAAATATTCATCAAACTCGAGAAACTAAATAAAATATTAAGTAAAAGAGGCGGTAAATATTGATATATTTTCCGCTCATCACACCCCCAAACCTAACATTTTGTTAGTCCTCGAGCAAAACAACAAAATAAAATACAATAAATAATTAAAATTAAACTAAGCTACTTTCGTAGGGATCACGGTTGCATTTAGCATATGCAACAAGCCTTTGAACCCCTAGGTGTCCATAGTGGACGAGTTGTAGTCTCGTGATGGCTTACAACAATGATACCCACAAACTTCTTACAAAAGTAAAAAGATAATATAACTAATGCACACAAAAATAAAAGACAAGAGAAAAGAGAATAAATAAGTTTGTAACTAAACAGATGAAACTTTTAATTCAAGTCAATAGTTGTTTTGTTTCTTTTAAAATTACCGAATAAGTAAATTCTCCGATTATTTTTACCATTCTTCATATACATAGCCAACAAAATATTAATCAACTCATTTTTTGCCTACAATAGTCACAAGTGCAGTTGAGAAGAAAGTAATATTTTTGTCCTAAAATTTTATCAGATTCACACCTTTTTAGCAATGGAATAATTTTTCTAATTTTTTTAAATTTTTTTCTTGATTTTTGATTTTTTTTTTTATTTATATACAATATCTTCCATCTATGTAACGAGCTTTAGTCCGGTGGCTGGCAAACCAGTTAGCTTTAGGGCACCAGGTGTTAAGACACCCCTATAGACTTAATTACTCAGACTTCAGATATATATATATATATATATATATATATTAAGACACCCCTACAGACTTAATTACTCAGACTTCATGTAACGAGCTTTGGGCCAGTGACTCCCAAACCAGTTGGTTTTAGGGCACTAGGTGTTAAAACACTCTTACAGACTTAATAACTCGGATCTTAGACTTTTTTTTTTACTCCATCTATTTTTTATAGATGCTTCCTCCAATTAAACTAAAGCACTGAATATTATAAACTTTTCAATTACAGCTCATGTCTGTATGCTACTATGTATACTGATAATACTTGTCAACTGAGCATATGAAGATTCATTTTAGTCAGTATTATGGAAAATTCATAAATTAAATAATTTAAAAGGAAATAAATAAAAATTAACTTATTCCGAAATAGGCTGAGATACGTCTCAGGAATGAAATTTCCTTACACAGCTATCTTACAACAATTTCACTTGATTAATCAAATAAAAACACAAAAAATAAAAAATATTTTTTTTGGTTTTTGTAAAATTTTTCATTCTTTTTGAATTTTTTCGAAAATTTTAGACTAAAAATAACAAAATAAAAATAAGATACTAGTCAACTATTCCCCTCCTCCAAACCTAAATAAGACATTGTCTCCAATGTTTTAAATAAAAGAATAAGAGTTTAGAATATAGTACCTAGTTAGATGAAACTGGTTAGTTGAAATTCTACATCTAAAATTTAAAGTTTTAGATCCAGATTTATCTAACGCTTCTTACCACAATCATCCTCAAACCATTTTATCTTAGAAATGATAGGGTCAATTTATGATTCAAAAGTTAAGATTTGGTCAATTAAATCTGGGGCAGTTCTGGCAGTAAAGAGGAGTTCTTTCAGAGGTTTTGTCACGAATCCATTTCTCCGGGCATCATCAAGAAACACACAAAGAAAATCATAAAACCCATCAACATTGAATAGTCCAAGCGGTTTCTGGTGTATGTTAAAGTTTGCCCAAGATTGAATTGTAAAAATTTCCTCCAGTGTACCCAAGCCATCTGACAATGCAATAAAAGCATCAACACGGTTAATCATCTCCACCAGTCATTCAGAAATACCTGGCACAATTAGTTCTTCTTCATTTGATGGTCCTATCAGATTTGCCTCCGCCAAGGGTTTTGGGATGATTCCCAGAACTTGACTGCCTTAATCCTTTACAGCCTTTGAAATGATCCCTATTAGTCCAAGATTACCTCTGCCATATACTAAGTGCATATTTCTTTCAGTTAAGACTCGACCCAATTCCTGTGCTGCCGCTATATATTGTGGCTTAGTGCCAACACTAGTACCACAAACACACAAATATTTTCAACATGTCTTCTTGAAGTGGCTTCCATTTTTGTTTCACAACTCTGGATGTCTTCAAGAGTGCAATGATGAGTTTAATTTATAGATCCGGAAAAAGGGTGAGTAATAATATGACTAGTATCTTCCAAAGGACGATTAATAGTAAAATAGTATAATAAATCATGATAGTCAAAAAGGTCTGGATCCTGTCGGAGAAAATAAAAGAAAACAACAAAATAAATCACAATTACTAGGAAAAGACAAAGAGATATAATATTTACAAGAAAAATAGCGACTTGATTGACGTCTATGCGTCAGAGACAAGCTTCCCATCAAATTTTCTTATAAATTGGCAAACATGGCCTTTTTTAGTCAGATTCCTGAGACTTAACTGTTGTCTTTCTTTACGGTATTGTGCATATAACATACGAATTTCATGATACATATATCCACTGGGATACGTCTCAAGAGTCTTAGATATGTCATCCAAAGACTCCTTACTCAAGCTATCCCTAACGAATTTAATTTTAACTTCGTGGTTATCAGACACCATTCCCAAAGAACGACAACGAGTATTACATGTCATTTATAACAAACACACATTCGTTTGGCTCTTCTTTTTTTAGCATATGTGCTTCTTCCCAAAACCAGGCAGATGTGAAATAAAAGATTTAGAGGACTCACCTGCCAATCGGATCCGTGCTTCAATAATCCAACGAATGTCAGCAGACATACCTTTGATCATCGGTAGCCTCATTTGTTCCAAGCAAGCTTGGTAAACTTTCATAAGAGAATTTTGAGGGAGAGAAGAAAATTGCTTGTGAAGATTTGTGAGAACTTCATCCATCCTGAAATCTGACTTTACCTATACAAATTAAACACACAAAAATAAAACACACCAAATCACAATATATACAAAAATTACATGGGTTGCCTCCCAGCTAGCGCTAAGTTTAACGTCGTCAGCTAGACATGACTGCCCGAACGTTACGCTGGATCTGAAAGTATGAAACTTTATTTTTATCGCTCAATTGATTCTCTCCTAACGAGCTTGACACGCTGGCTGTTAACTTTGAATGTGTTGTTTGACATGAGATTGTATATCTCAACAACTCCGTAGGGTAACACCTGAGTAATCACAAATGGACCTGACCATTTTGTTTTCAGCTTTTCAGGAAAAAGTTTCAACCGGGAATTGTACAACAAAACCTGCTGCCCTGGCTCTAGTTGTCTGCGCACTTTTTTTATCATGTCATTTCTTTGTACAATTTGGAATTCTCATAAGCTTGTAGGCGAAATTCCTCTAATTCGTTGAGTTAGTGGAGTCATTTCTCTCATGCAGATTGTGGATCAAGATTCAACTTCTTCAATGCCCAATACGCCTTGTGTTCAAGCTCAACTGGCAAATGACATACTTTCCAGAACACCATTTGATATGGGGATATACCAATGAGTGTCTTGTAAGCTATCCGGTAGGCCCATAATGCGTCATCCAGTTTTTCAGACCAGTCATTCCTTGTTGATCTAACAGTTCTCTCCAAGATTCTTGTGATCTCCCTGTTTGAAACTTCAACTTGCCTATTTGAGTGTGAATGGTAAACTGTGGCAAATTTATGAGTAACTCCGTATTTGGATAGGAGTGTTTCGAAGTATCTGTTATAGAAATGTGTGCCACCATCGTTGATAATCGCCCGAGGTATTCTGAAGCTAGTGAAAATATTCTTTTTAAGAACTTGATCACCACCTTTGAATCATTGGATGGTAGTGCAATTGCTTCAACCCATTTGGAGACGTAATCTACGGCAACCAGTATGTACAGGTTTCCAAATGATGGAACAAATGGTCTCATAAAATCAATACATCACACATCAAATATCTCCACTTCTAGAATATTTTGCAGAGGTCCTTCATTTATCCTGGAAATATTTCCCGTTCTCTGGCACCTGTCATATTGAAGAGCAAATAGATAAGCATCTTTAAAAAAAGTGGGCCAGACCAAACCTGATTGTAGGACTTTGGCTGCAGTTTTGTTTCCACTGAAGTATCCGTCATATGGTGATGAATGACAGTGTTGCAAGACATTATTGACCTTATTTTATGGAATAGACCGTCTCAATAATTAATCAGCACAACGTTTGAACAGGTACGGCTCATCCCATATATAGTTCTTGACTTCTTTGAAGAATTTCTTCTGTTGCTGAGTTGTCAAATCCAACGACCATTTTCTTGATACTATGTAGTTGACATAGTCAGTATACCGAGGAACATCATGTTCTTTTATGGCAAACAGCTATTCATCTGGAAAATTTTCTTTGATTGTCAATTCTTTGCTAGCTGTTTCTCCATTCTCAAGCCTCGATAAGTGATCTGCCAATTGGTTTTCTGTCCTTTTCCCATGTCGGATCTCTACGTCGAATTCTTGCAGAAGAATTATCCAACAGATCAATCTTGGCTTGACATATTTCTTCGTGATCAAATATTTGATTGTTGAATGATCTGTGTAGAAAACTACTTTGGGACCCAGCAGATGAAAACAGAATTTATCAAAAGTAAACACAACTGCAAGCAACTCCTTTTTAGTGGTTATGTAGTTGAGTTGAGCTTCATTCAGAGTTCTGCTAGAATAGTAAATGATATGGAAGATCTTTGCTTTTCGTTGCCCCAAAATTGCATCTACAGTAAAATCACTAGCATCGTATATCACTTCAAATGGAAGGGTCCAGTTTGGTGCTACTATGATGGGGGCAGAGACCAGCTTATGTTTTAGGATCTTAAAGGCTTCCTGACATTCTTTAGTGAAGTTGAAAGACACACCTTTCTCCAGAAGATTGCAAATAGGTTTTGTAATTTTTGAGAAGTCTTTGATAAATCTCTTGTAAAAGCCAGCATGTCCGAGAAAACTCCGAATTCCTTTGACAGATGTGGGTGGAGGTAGTTTTTCAACTGTTTCAATCTTTGCTTTGTCTACATCGATTCCCTTTTGTGAGATTCGATGTCCAAGAATGATGCCTTCATGTACCATGAAGTGGTATTTCTCACAATTGAGTACCTGGTTGGTATCTTCGCATCTTTGTAAAACATGTTCCAAATTTTACAAGCAATGGTCGAAAGAATCTCCAAAAAGAAATCATCCATAAAAACCTCCATACTTTGTTCCAGCATGTTTGAGAAGATGGCCATCATGCAACGTTGGAATGTGGCAGGAGCATTACATAGTCCAAATGGTATTCTACGGAAAGAAAAAGTACAATACGAATATGTAAAGGTAGTTTTCTCCTGATCTGATGTGGCGATGGAAATCTGATTGTACCCCTAATATCCATCCAAAAAGCAATAGTACTCATGTACCGCTAGTCTATCTAGAATCTAATCAATGAATGGCAGTGGAAAATGGTTTTTCCTTGTTGCTTTGTTTAGCTTCCGGTAGTCCATGCATACTCTCCATCCAGTCACCATTCTTGTTGGAATCATCTCGTTCTTTTTATTTGTGACAACAGTAATTCCTCATTTCTTCAGTACACACTGTATAGGACTCACCCAACTGATGTCTGAGATTGGGTAGATGATGCCAGTATCTAACCATTTGATGATTTCTTTCTTCATGACTTCCTTCATGATTGGATTGAGTCTATGTTTATGCTCCACTGTGGGTTTGTACTTAGCGTTCATCAGAATCTTGTGCATACAAAATGATGGACTAATGCCTCGAATGTCTACTATAGTCCAGCCAATGGCTTTTTTGTGTTCTCGTAACACTCTCAGCAACTTTTCTTTTTGCTCCAATGTTAGCGAAGAAGAAATAATAACAGGTAATTAGGAAGAGTTTCCAAGAAATACATACCTGAGATAACTCGACAATAGCTTTAGCTCCAGTTGCGGTGGTTCTTCAATTGAGGCTTGATTTGATCTTTCTTCGGAAGTTCTAGATTTTCCACTGGTGGTGTCGATTTGAATCAGAATGGCTTGTCAAAATAGTTGATACATTCCAGAATTTCAGCATCTAGCTCGCTATTAGTCATGTTGGTGATGCAAGCTTCAAGTTTATTCGTGGGAATTATATCAGTATCCTGAATGACACTATCAACAACATCAACTCTGAAACATTCTTCCTCATTTTCATCACTCGAGAATTTCATGGCTTTGAAAACATTAAAGGTAACTTCTTGGTCCTGCACTTTCATAGTTAGTTCTTCTTTTTGCACATCAATCACAGTTCAACCTGTAGCCAAGAATGGTCTCCTAAGGATGATATGAACATCTTTGTCTTCTTCAATGTCAAGGATAATGAAATCTGCTGGGAGAATGAGGTTTTCGACTTTGACTAACACATCTTCAACAACATCTCTCAGAAATGTGAGCGTTCGATCAGTAAGTTACAGAGAGACTGAGATAGGCATTGTTTCTCCAATTTACAGTTTCATGTAAATAGAAAAAGACATTAAATTAACACTTGCACCTAAATCACATAAAGCCTTACCGATATAATGTTCTCCAATGGTGCATGAGACAGTGAAACTGTTGGGATCTTTCAACTTCGGGGGAAGTTTCCTCTGAATGATTGCACTGTATTCTTCTGTCAATATTACTATCTCGTAATCTCTCAATCTCCGCTTTTGTGAAAGAATATCTTTCATGAATTTGACATAGCTGAGCATTTCTTCCAACGCTTCTGCGAATGAAATATTGATGTGTAACTTTTTAAACACCTCCAAGAATCGAGCAAACTGATTGTCTAGTTTGTTTTTCTGGAGACGCTGTGGAAAAAATGGAGGTGGAGTGAATTTTTCTTGATCTTTTTCCTTTGCTTCTTTTTCCTCCATCTGTGGAACTACATCTTTAGGAACATCTTCAATTGTTGCCTTGATTCCAACATCTTTATTGATTTCAGTACCGTTTTTCAAAGTAATAACTTGACATTGCTCCTTCCTTCGATTCCTTGGATTTAGTTCTATATTGCTAGGAAGCTTCCATGGCGATCTGTAACTCTGAGCATTGACTAGTTGTCCAATTTGATTTTCCAGTGGTTTGATGGAAGCAGATTGGCTTTGAAAAATAGCATCATATGCTGCTTGTTACTTTTTGAACGTCTCTGCAATCCATTCTTTCATTTCTGGTTCTTTTTCAATATCTTGGCTTTTGTTTTGCTGTTGAAATCCAGGTGGTGGATTGTTCTTTTACCCTGAATTATTGCTCCATGAAAAATTGGGATGATTGCTCCACCATGGATTGTAGGTGTTGGAATATGGATTGTTCCTCTATCTATTGAAATTGTTGACATAGTTCACCGTTTCTTCATGTTGGTTTGGTCCTGGTGCCCCTCCAAATGGTGAACTTGTGGCTCTAGCAATGATTACAACTTGCATGCTAAGTGTGTCCAGGCTTTTGCACATTTGCTCCAACTTAGTATTCACTGCTGAGTTAGATCCAACTTCATAAATTCATACAATTCGTTGAATCATGCTCCTTTCTATTTGCCACAATGAATTATTGTTAGCCATTTTTTCGATTAAATCTTAGGCTTGATCATCTCATTTTACCATCAAAGCTGCTCCAGCAGCAGCATCAATTGTGGTTCTCATTAGTCCAGAAAGTTCATTATAGAAAGTTTGGACTTTAAACCATTTTGGAATCTCATGGTGAGGACATTTTCGGAGCAAATCTTTTTACTTTTCCCAAGCTTCGTAGAGAGTTTTCGAGTTAAGTTGTACAAAGGATGTGATGCCATTTCTCAGTTTTACTGTTCTAGCTGGTGGAAAGTACTTTACAAGGAATTTGGTGGCTAGAGTATTCCAAGTTGTGATGGAACCTACTGGTAGTGAATGTAGCCAAGTTTTTGCTCTGTCTTTCAAGGAATATGGAAAAACTCGCAGTGCTTCTTCTGATGCTCTGTTGTAATTGAAAGTGCCGTAAACTTCTAAGAAGTTACTGATGTGGGTATTGGGATCTTCAGTTGCATTCCCCTCAAACTGTACTGACTGTTGAATAATTTAAATGCATATTTTGATGTCACACGTATTTGCTCGTAAGAGAGGAAGTACAATATAGGAAATGAGGCCGTCCACCACTGGAATGGTTCTGTCTCGAATGGGAATTGGTGGTGAAACTTCTAAAGGTTCAGGTTCCATGTTAACGATTGCTTATTGGCCTTCTCGCTTTTCCCTTCTCAACTGTCTGATGGTTCTTTCAATCTCTGGGTCAAGCGGTCGGACTTCAAAGCTTCTGGTTTATCTCATGGAGTGTCTGAGAACCTAAAATACAAGAAAATAAAAATAATAAGTAAAAAGAAACTAGATACAAGTTAAGTATCCAACCCCAAAACTAATAGTGAAAGATAAATAAGTCCCCGACAACGGTGCCAAAAACTTGACCAGCGTAATCACACACGTATAATGCAAGCGCACATATCGTTCAAGTAGTATAAAAAGTATCGATCTCATGAGGACTTAAAACCTTTTGTTATCAATTTATGAAGTTAAATGTTTACAAGTATCTAATGGATTGATTGTTTGATTGGGTGGTGACTTTAAAATTAAAACAAGTAAATAAATTGCTTGAAAGTAGATTGAAGAAAATTCAAATTTATAAAACTATCCAGGGTTTTGAATCCATCCAATATCTTTTTAAAAGATGAAGTGGTTATTTTACGTTGTGTAATATATTGGTTTATTAACGTGGAATATGGAATTATGTAAAAGCTTCTTCCGATGGTCAAATACAAATACCCAGTATAACCCAATTAATCATATTCCTATATTAACCAAGTTATCTGAATTCATTAAGTTTAAGTTCCAATTATGGCTACCCCCGCCTGATAGGTATATTCCTATCCTATAAGGAAATCTATTAAAGGATTATCTATCCTCAAGAAAGATCGTGGACTATTGAGTCTAAGGTCTTTAACCTAAAATCTCTTTTCCAAGTTCATTTTAAGTTTACAAGTTCAATTTTATTAATAGCCAGTTAATAAAAAGCATTAGAATTAAGGCTCAATAAATAAACCTTTATATTACCCAAACTGTAATTTAACCCCTTATAAACCGGTGATATTGGATTTCATCACAACCCCAGATAGCTGGCTTAGTTATGACACATATTTACAGGTAGTAAAAACTTAAATAAAAGAAAAGACATAAAGTAAATGTTGGAAATTAAATTACTGGAAAGTAAATGCTAAAAATTAAATTACTGGAAAGTAAATGCTCAAAGTAAATAAAGTAAAAGTACAATAAAAAAAATGATGAGGTAAAAGGATCCACTTTTATTACTACTATTTTAGATATCTTCCTTAATATAATACATTAACTTTGCGTGATAATTACTAACCAGCCATATAGGCAGTATCCTGATTAAGTCAAATTAATAATTAATTACTAACCGACAAACCAGATGGTATCCATGCTTAGTCAGGTTAAAAAAAATTTATAATTAATTACCAACCGACCAATATGGCGGTATCCTCGTTAAGTGAAATTTTAAATAGTTATTATATTTTAATTAGGGGAGATTAATCTAAATAACAATAATAAAATCTTTACCTTTTACCCAGCAAGGGAGAATTACCTCTTCATTACTTGAAAAGTAAAAGCTGAAAAAGTAAAGAAAGGAAAGTACTGTGCGTAAAAGTAAATTACAGAAAGTAAAAACTAAAAAGTAAAGAAAAGAAAGTGCGAAAACGTAAATTAATTACTAAAAGCTGTAAATAAACAAACAAAATATAATCTTCTTAGTTATTCTTAAGGAATTTCAAAGAAGAAAGTATGAATTTATAAATGAAATGGCTTGGTATTTATAGGTAAAATTTTGGCTCCACCAAATCCATTATTAAATGCTCCACCAAATCCATTATTAATTGCTCCACCAAATCCATTATTAATTGCTCCACTAAGTGCTCCACTAATTCCATTATTAATTATTATCATGTTTGGTGGGAGCTTGACTATTTTTATTTTTATTTATTTATTTATTTATTTTACTTTGAAAATGACTTTAATAATTACACATAACACATTTTTTGATGTTTCATCAATTTCGATCATGGAATCTTCAGAATTAGCTCAATCCGATATCGGAGTAAAGTGTTATGCCAAAAATACGATAGTTGCGCAAAACTAGAATTTTCGAAACTACACTTCGTTAGAACGCCCTTTCAAGTTTCATCCTAAATGATTTCATTAAGTCCCAATATTATTTTATCTATAAAATAAACTAAAACACATCAAAATATTCATCAAACCCGAGAAACTAAACAAAATATTAAGTAAAAGGGGCGGTAAATATTGATATATTTTCCGCTTATCAATTATGCCTAGCAAAATTATTACGATAGTCGCTTTTGAATTAATTCTAAATTAATTCGTTCGCCCAAATTAAAATCCAATATTAATTTCGTATTGAAATCCGATTTCAATTAATATATCCGATATATTATTTTAGCCCAAATAAATAAATTAAATAGAAAAATCCAATTTAACTATTAAATTTATTTTATCGATTAATTCTAAATTAATTGTGTTCTCTCTTCTATAAGAATTTAATCCCAAATTAATTCTTATCGCAATTAATCCCAGATTAATTTTCTCTATCATAATTAATCATAGATTAATTCTATTCGAGTCAAGTATCATTGGTGAATCTTTGGGAAGCGACCTAAGAGATTCCTGGATATGTTGGCAGTAAATACAGTTGTCGGACTATTCGAACACGTGCGTATCCCGTACCACGTTCTCACTGATTTATAAAACATGGTCGGCTTCTAGCAAAGCATCGTTCCTATCCAATTCTCCAGAAATATTCACCGATGAATATAATCTGTATTAGACATAGTAATACTCTGTAATGCGTAATATGATCCAGTATCCGATGTCATATGCTAGGCCTAGGGCTAGCTCTGTGTCTGCCTCATACGAAGCATATATCGAATCCCGAGTAACTAGTCTCTGTAATCGAAGTGTCATGACTTAGTCATTAAACTGATTTCCCGATAGTTGCAGCTTTTAAGAGTACTAGTTCCGTATCCTGTATGACCATTATCTATCTATGACTGAAGTGATACTCCCATCTTGACATCACATCCAATACATTACGATTCTCAGTAAACCCAGTACAGGCGTACACAGAACATGTTAAAGCTTTATACGACCAATACTAGAGTAAACTGATTTTCGCAAGTAATAGTGACGTCAGTCTCAGGTTAAAGATCACATACACCTATCCTGATTCGGATTCCCATAGACACATAGTCATACTACCAATGGATCCCGAGTGGGTCTATTCAGAGCTAACTGTTCCCCGTCCAACGGCTATCATAATCTCTTATTAAACTTACATAAGTATCCAATACCTAAATATGTGAGAACTATGTCGTTAAGTTTCCAAAATGTGCACAAGTGCAATACTAGTCTATTCCGCATTATCAATGTCCAGTCTCGATAATACTACGAATAGAGATATTTAATGATTAAACTTTTCATGGATTAATACTGTCTCATATCTTATTAATCTGATTTAATCATATGGACTTTTATCATTAATATATATCCAAGTAATCCAATTACAACAATGATAAAATAATAATTTCCTTTTATCACATAGTTAATTTGTACAAAAACACAATATCTTTTACAAATAGTGATGTTATGGGTCATAATTATCTAACACTGGGAAACTAGGATGTGACATTGAGAATACAAATTGTTATTTATAAATTATGATGATAAGAGAGTTAGATTGTGTTTATGTCATTCAGGTACTAATTTTTTTTCAATGGTTGTCATAAGATGTTTCAAGCATATCACAAATTGTCTTAAGGTATTGTAAGAGTCCATTTCACGTTGTCGCAAGAGCATTCCGAAGAGTCAGTTTCAAGGTGTCACACAAGCTATATATATATATATATGAGTTTTTCCGTTTATTGAAAGAAAAATTTTAGGTATCCGATTTTGTTTTAAAAAAATATACTTTACATGTATTATTGTACAAGAATGATAAATTTCCTTTCACAACTGAAAATATGTGTTTTGTTTTTGTATTTGAAAATGATCCGGGAAACAGGTTTAGAAGCAACAATATACCATGAAAGTCGGTTATATAGAAATTGTTTATGGCAACAATCAAAGGAAAAAAATTCATATGAGGATACGGTCTGTAGAACTTGGTAATAATATAATTCTTTATATTCATTGGTTGAATGAGTCAGGTATGAATATTGATATTTCCGTATGATTAAATATAAAAATACACGTGAAAGGAGTCGCATACCCGATATGTCAAGACCGACTCAAACTATAAGTGGGGGAGGGTGATACAGGGATACAAAAATAAATCTCTTAGGTCTTACAACAAGCCCAATATAAATTTCTCAGATAGTCGGGTGTTGACTTGCTTTCTCTCTCTCTATCACTAGCTCTTCAATTAAGTGGTGAGATGTAAAGTTTGATAACCCTTGAATATGAGACTTCAACCCCCTTATATAGGCTCTCAAATCCAATGTTCTACCAACTCATGATGTCAGCCGTCGTCACTGGGCCATCATCGCCCCCATGTTTCTTTCTCTAACCACTCAACAAACAGCTATACTGCCATTGGGTTCAACCATCTCTGTCAGAAAACTCATCATTACAACCTTTTAATCACTGCTACACACTTTGTTGATGCGACAACCTATGATTCAACTATTCTGGCACTGTTCTGTCATATGAATAGTTAGCAGTCTTCTTTTATTGAGAGCCGTTGATCAATTTTTATCATCATTGGCCTTCTAGAAGCCCAAATTCTCAGATAAGGCATACATCATAAGACCTATCCCTCCGGAAGCCCATCTCCTCACTTAGGGCATATGTCATATCATTCCTCAGGTCGGTATACCGAGGCAAATGATACTTGTCAAAGCTCCATCTAACTTTCTCAACCAGGCCGGGTCAGCATGCATGGACATCATCAGGTTGGGTTCGATAAATTCTCTGATAACTCCAAATCCTTAATTCCTTCATTAGGTCGGGTAGACATGGTAACTCACTTCATCTCTAACACGCTCTGCTTTTTGGGTGTACTCTTCTGTACAACAAGGTTAGGTCCTTCTGTCAAACTTTGTCTGTGTTTCTAGACCCTTGGGCTATTATTATTAATTTTTGGCTAAGTACAATACTCATTCTGTCCTTTCTCGGTATTTAAATCTTCACAGAGTAAAAAATCACCATTAACATAAATATTGGATAATCCTTTATTCTTTAATTAATTTTTTTGGATTGAGTTAAACCCCATGAATTTTAACAAATCATTCTCAGAGTAGATGTCAGCACATTTTAGTAAACAAGACTTCTGTTATAAATTAAGTACGGGAAATATTATAATGTACGTAAATTTGTATTTGTTTTTCATATAAAAAATTATTTAATTGGTCATGCTAACGAATGTCCTTAGACACTTATTAAGAATTCATTTTAAGAAAGTTCTGGCATCATTTTTATGGAAAATGAAAAAACTGTCAAAATATTAATTGTTTTTTTCCCATTAAAACTTTCATAAAATAAATTATTAATGAGTACTCTTGGCCATTCGTTAGCATTTTCCCTTATTTAATTTATATTTATACATCTTTATCAACATCTAATTAAGATTACATCATATGTACATCAATTTTTTTGACATAAGATATTGTACTTTAGCGTCGAAATTTTATATCGACGCTAATGATCTTTAGCGTCAATAAACGTGAAAGTTCCTACAAGAAATAGCGACAAAGAATCTCTATTTCCCAAGAGGGGGGTGAATTGGGTTATCGCTACAAATGCGGAATTATAAAATCTTTGCCGATTTTAGCTCTTATTACCAAATTGGGACTTAAGGTAATTTTCTCTATTCCAATAAATAACCTATATGCAAGTTTTCTATTCAATATATATAAGCATAAATAAACTTGCAAATAGTAGAAGTATAGGGAAAGAGAAATACGACACCGCGATTTATAGTGGTTCGGCCAAACGTGCCTACGTCCACTCCCCCAAGCCTCGCTTGAAGATTTCCACTAGAATCGAGTTTTCCGTGGTTCACTCGTAACCAAGAGTTTTCCGCAAAGGTGCACTCCGAACCTTTTACAACTTTGAGTTTTGTTCGTAGGCGCACTCACAACCTTTACAACTTTGAGTTTTGTTCGTAGGCACACTCACAACCTTTACAACTTACCCAACCAAATGGGATTTCACAAACCACAAGTGTTTTGATAAGAAAGAATTAAAACACACTTGAGCACTCACAAATATTAAGAAGATTATGTGAGTTGCATACCCAAGTGTTCCAAGCTCACTAAATGTATGAAGGTTTAAGACACTCTTGTATTTGCTTTAGAGAATATGTATGAAGGTTTTCTAAGTCTCTTTTGGTTTCTTTTTTGGGGCAAATGAGTTGGGGTCCTATTTATAATAAAATACAAAGTATTCCCCAACTTACAGCGAAACCGGCGAGCAAACCGGCGAGGAGACCGGCATGCCGGTGTAGGTTTGCAACGGCTCCTAACGGCTATATAACGTTCAAAAAACTATCCGTTAGACCGGCGAGTAAACCGGTATGGAGACCGGCGAGGAGCTACCTGGTTCCAGAGAGCATTATTTTCTCAGCCAAAATCGGCATGAGGACCGGCGAGAAAACCGGCATGGAGCTCCCTGGTTTCAGTATGTGCATGACCAGTCAAGACTGACGACACTTGGTATTTTGGCCATAACTTTCTCTAGAAAATTTCAAATCATGATCCTTAAATTTCTACATAAACTAGACACGTAGATCTAGTTTCTGTAAAAAATTCAGCTCCAAAAACATTAAGTTAAATTTTATGGAATTTTTCTAATGTGACATGTATGCAGAAAACGCACATCTGAACATGTTGTAGTAAAATGGCTCTAGAAAAAGTTCTATACATCGGAATTGTGTTCCGTTTCAACCGTAGCAAACTAGAGACACATATCTATCTAATGGTATATCATTTGAAGTTTAATTTAACCATTTGATAGTTTTTAGAAGATCATTTACCGATACACTTGTGCAAGAAGTTCATTTTGGTGCAAATAAAATGCAAATGATTCTTTTAGCATTCTAAGCCATTTTAAATGCAAGTGATGCAAAATGTATGATTCCTAAGAGCTTTGAAACATTTGAATAAACTCACTTATAATTATATTAAGCTCTTAATCATTTTCTTCGTTTTGCCGCTAGTCATCACATTCTCGCTCTTCACCCCATATGCTTCGACACTTTTTGTATTGCTTCGTGTTCGTACGTCGAAGACTTATTTCATGTTGATGTCATCAAAATCCCTTTATGCGACCAAGTCGCCAACAAAACGCTCTTTTAACATCGATATTTTTCGACGTTAAATACCTTTTTTTTTTAGTGTCTTATAAAAAAGTACAACTGTTGTGCTTATAAAAATATGAACGTCTTTATAAAACTGTATGTCTTTAAAAAATGAGTGTCGATCCTTGAAAAATGTGATTATTCTTATAAGAAAATGTGATTATTTTTATAAAACAGATCCAACCATTGCAAAAAAATATTGTGAACACTGAATTTTCACTGTTCTGCATGCATAATATTTTAAAAAAAATATATTTTTAAGAAATTAATATTGAAATAAAGATGGGTAAAGTAGAAATGTAAATAAAATCAACTTAAGATTAATATTTGGACTAAATAAGAATAATTTAAAAATATTAGGACTAATTGAAGAACTAATTAAATGTTTATTCTAAATTGAAATAGATGATGGAAAAAGAATTTGTTAATAATCTTTCAAAAATTTAATTAAAAATTTTAGGTTAAAATAGTCCCATCGATTATCAATTATTCAAATTAGTTGAGCCAACGATGTTCTTGCACTCTACGTACATATGCTGTTTTTTAAGGATATGTTTGGTTTGAAAGAAATTAAGAAGAGGAAAATAAAAGAAATTCGATTGGAGATGAATGGAATTGAATTCCAATGTATGATCAAGATTGGGTCACGGAGTTAAAATAATAAAAATATTTTTATCCTTAATCTTACACATAGATAATTATTTAATTTATATTATACATATTTTTATCAACATCTAATTAAGATTATACATCATATAGGATTGGTGATTACATTACATCAATCCAATACAAACGGTTTGCTAGTAATTTTTAATATTCAGTTGGCAGCTTTGCCTAGAACTAGCATAAATTAATTAGTAGTTCATCTAGCAATCACTTCAGAAATTGTTACATCATTAAATGAACATATTCCCAACTGCACCGTATCTTTATTTTGTTCATCTTCTTCATAAGCTTGTACTGCGAAAGCTGCAGGCTTCTTTGGAATCATTAACATATCAGCTGTGCTCTCGTTTCCGAGCATCGAAGAGACTTCCAGCATTGAAGGTCTGTCATTTGGGTTCTCCTGAACACACAACAATGATATTTGCAGACATGCCATTAATTTCCATGAGGAATTTGTATCATCTAGTGATTCATCCATAAACTCCATGCCTTTCCCATCTTTCCACATGTCATATGCCTGCAATTTCCAAATATTATTGAGTTACATTCACTTACCTAGCACTGTAAATTTTGATCCAGTGTGTATTGTAAAGGGATCTTGAAGAAACTTACATACTCTACTAGGCTTAAAGTTTCATTATGTCCATTTTGAATGAAAAGTCTTCTACCACTTATAATTTGCAGAAGTAAGACCCCAAAACTATAGACATCGGATTTAGTGGAGTAAATGCCTCTTTTGACATATTCCGGAGGAATATAGCCGCTGTGATATCAGGTAAATACAAATGTTAGTGAAACTGATTGATCTAGATAAAAACTTAATATCGGTACGGGTTAAATAATAATATTAAAAACAAGTTTGAACGATAATCCTATAGAGGTATATATGTAAAAAAATAAAGAATATCATTTAGAAGAAATATATATACTTACTGTGTTCCGACAATTCGTTTTGTGTTTACTTCAATACCATCTTTCACAAAAATTCTAGCCATGCCAAAATCTGATATCTTAGGTTTCAAATTTTCATCCAATAAAACATTGCTAGCTTTCAAGTCTCGATGAATAATTGTTAATCTTGAATATTCTTGGAGATATAAAAGTCCCTGAGTAATTCTTTCAATGATATGAATGCGTTTTTTCCAATCCAAAATAAAACGTCTAATAGGATCTACATCAAACATAATTATATATGAACAATCAATAATTTTGAAAATAGAAAGAATGAAAGAAATGCAAATGGAGGCACACAAATTAAACACCTACCAAAAAGGTAATAGTCCAAGCTTTGTTTAGGCATATACTCATAGATGAGCATATGCTCTTCTCTGTCAATGCAAAAACCCAAAATTCTAACAAGATTTACATGTTGGAGCTTTGCAGTAAGCATAACCTCATTTTTAAACTCCTCGAATCCTTGTGAGGATGTCTTTGAAAGTTTCTTCACTGCTATTTTTTGTCCATCAGGTAATACACCCTACAGATAAAGAAAGGGGGTACTCTAAGCAGTTTCATAATTTGACAACAATTCCCAAATCTCGTGTTGTTTAGTATGAAATTCATGATGAAAAATTATCTCGAATAAAAATTTAATTTGGGATTCAAAACGAAAATTCATTCCAAATAAAAAATAAAGTTTGAATTCGGGAAAAAAAATCATCAAGAATCCTGAATTTTAACTTAAAAAATACCGAAATTTATACTATTGAGTATGAGATTCGAGATTTTGGTCGGGATTTTGGAAGAAAAATCGTTATGAATAAAAAAAAATTAGATTGAGATTTGGGATTCGTGACAAAGTCATTATGAATCCCGAATCCATTAGTTCTTAAATTGGGATGGGATGAGATCCAGTCGGGACGGAAGGTCCCGATCGCCATCCCTATTGAGAAATCCAACTGAGATTGAAAAGGAAAAAAATTATCATGAATCCCGAATTATTGCCTCAAAAGTCCCAAATCTTGATAGGAATTCTATTTCATTAGATCCGGAATTCGAAACGAGATGAGATCTAATTGATTACCATTCCTACTGAGAAAAAGCCCGACTACCAGTACGATACCTTGTAAACAGGACCATATCCACCCTCCCCGAGTTTATTTTCAATTGAAAATCCATCCGTGGCCACCTCAACCTCAGCCAAGCTAAATTCTCTGAGATCAGGATCATTTCTGTAAAAATCTCCAGCATCTGCTTGCCTATTTGCTTTGTCCTCTGATGCTTTAGCTGAGTCAATTCCTGTCTCTAATATCAACCAAGAACAGTAGAAGAATGGAAAAAACCTTTATTTAAATTGCCTACTTCATAAGTAAAAATAATCCCAACCGTGTTATGAATGAAAAACTTAAAGCTGGAAGAAGTTACCTTTTAATTTGAGTTTTTTCATCCAGCAGTAACACAGCAAGAAACCTAGTATAAGAATACCTGCTGCAGTTGTAGGCAAAACAATTGCCAATAAAAGCCGCTTATTTTGTCCATTCTTATTAACTTCTTGAGCTGAAATGTCAATTCACTATGTGAAAAATAGAGAAATGATAAAACGGATTGCAGTGAGTGAAGCATTATGTTGGTCAAAGCTCCAACATAATTCAATTCATTATGCCGAAATAAAGATTTAATTCAAGTCATTATGCAGAGAAATGAATACCTGCAGCTTGAGAAAGAACCCAATTATGATCATAGGAAACTGTCCACACAAAGTAACCAAGCAATCTCTTCTCCTTGGCATAAGCAACCTTAGCTCTAATGGCCTGGGCGTCATCAAAACCAATCCAGATTCTCCCAATCGAGCAGTAATTCACCACGTACGTTGAATTGTAGATAACTTGAACATTAGAACCATTGCGCTCGATGTAATTCTTGATTTTCTTGTATGACAGAAAGCCATTATTTCCCAAAGCTGGTCCTGTTGCTGGTGCACCAATTCCACTGTCCTCAGGTTTCAACAGAGTCCATGCATAACCATAGAAAGGCAAAAGTAAAACAATCTTATTGGATGGTAACCCTCCTTCAATCCAACCCATGATTCCGTAATCAGTGTTAGAGACGCTATTTGGATCATACAGAGCCGCATTTGCACTAGTAAAATTTCTCAACTGAGGAATTGAGTATTCACTAGTGAGCACATGAACCCAATTCAAGTACTGATTCATTGATTCAATGGGGTAATTTTTTTTCGTGACAGTGGTGAATAACTGACCCATGCCGTCAAGATTAGCTGTGACTGGCTCGATTTTCTTGCTTCTAAATCTACGGCAGCTCGCCACTCTTCAAAGAGAATGCCTACGTTACTCATATCCAAACTTATATTTGCTCCAGACCAACAAAAGTCTAAGCCTTGAAAGCCATAAAGCCTTGCAATTCTTATCGAGGAATCAATGAAGGATTTCCTGGAAGAAGAATTGCTTGCCATGGAAGAATAAGTTGAATCGTTTGCATAATTTCCTCCAACTGAAAGCAGTGTCGTGATTGATGGGTTCTTTATTTTCACAGTGTCCGTGAAGTTGGAGAAAAGCTTTTCATCAGAAGGTGATAAAGAGAGCTCGTAGGAGGTTGAATTGACTTCAATATAACCGCAAATAAGATGAGTGAAGAGAGCGGAATTTATATCGGAAATGGGGAAGCCATCTGTTGCATCCCAGAAACCAGCTCTGATAAAAGCTTTGGCTTTTGCAGGAACCGATTTTGAGAAGATCAAAATATAGAACACAAGAATGATAATTTTAGATGCCATTCAGGAAAACTAGATGCTTTAAACTAGGGGTGGCAATTTGGGTCAGGATTCGTTTATTCGTTCGATTCGATTCGCTTTAAAGCGAATACGGGTTTGAAAAAATGGATTCGTTTAATAAATGGGTCAATTCGATTCGATTCGTTTATTAAACGAATCGAATACGAATTTAAGCTCATTGATTCGTTTATTCGTTTATGATTCGTTTTATTATTTTTATTTACTAGTTCTTGTTAATTTTCAATTAAGATTTGAGAAATTATAGCTAATTATCATAGAAAAAGTAATATTTTCAATATTTTGTGAGGTATTTTTAGTAAATATATTAATTACATATTTTATATGTATATATTTATGAAGAATTAATGTAAATCAAGTGTGGTAGATTATTTTTATAAATAATATCATTGACTAAACGAATAAACGAATATTCGTATTCGATTCGTTTAATAAACGAATCGAATACGAATCCTGATATTAGGATTCGTTTAATAAACGAATCGAATACGAATCCATCACATTTTGATTCGATTCGTTAATGATTCGATACGAATTCGATTCGTTGATTCGTTTTGACACTCCTACTTTAAACAGGTATGCCTAAAGGGGGGGTGTGTGTGTAATATATACACACATGTTCACACTTTGTCAGCTATAATTTAACTCCAAATTATTAAGTGAGCGAAAATTTACACATGGATAATTATTATAACAATGTTATATATACCAAAATTTTGCACTTGAGTATTCAATAGTTACTTCAAAAATTAAATAATTCATTTAATAAATAAATGGGTTTTTATTTAAAAATCCAATTAGAATAGAATTTTTACTTTTTAACTCAAACCAAACTTAAAATTTTGCAAGTGTGTAACAACAACAACAACAACAACAACAACAACAACAACAACAATAATAATAATAATAATAATAATATAATATATAATAATAATAACACACACACCCCACGCGTCTGTTGGGGGGCAAATTCTTTGGTACAACAGTGGTACCACGTCATCCGTACAACACTCCAATCACCCACTACCACTCGTGCTAAAACCTTAAAAAACGACTAAAAAAAAAGGAAACAAAATCTTATATGTTTAATAATGATTGGTTGGTGGTACCACATCATCGGTACCACCGTTGCACTTTAAACGCAACTCAAACACAAAGTTTCTGCCTCGAAAACGTTCGAACGAAATACGAACGCAACACGAACGCAGTCGCGGACTAGTTTTCAGGTGCAACTTAAAATGCTTGTAACTTTCTCGTCTCTTGGCCAAATCATGAGTTCTTTATATGTACGTGATCATCTTCAAATCTACTTTCCAATGCAACTGACCTCATGTCAATTTGATCTCTAAATCTTCTGGAATATTCAAAAGAATAAACATCACTCGGACAACTCCATCAGATTTTGTCCAAATACTTGTCCAATTGCTCCGAGATCTTCAAGACTCATTACAACTCAATTGAACTTGTTTTGTTATGGACATTACCAATAAAAATGGAACTAACAATCTCCCCCTTTGGCATTCCGTGACAAAACACCATCTATTACAAAGACTACGATAATAGACCCAAAAAGAAAATAGTCAACTGTCAATCATCAAAATATTGACTTATTACAAATGGACTCGATCTAATACCTAACAAAGTAGTCTTGAAAATAATGCACCGCAGCAACATACCTGCTACCTGAAACATCCACAAACAACAATATACCGTGAAAAGCATTGGGATAATCAAGTAAACCATAAAGAAGGTAAAAATCTCATGCATGTACAAGTAGAATCCATCTCCCCCTTAATCTTAACTCCCCTTAAAACGGAGATATCTAAAAGATATTCTATGGCTCCCTCTATATATTAAGGCTCTCCCCCTTAATATATTACTCTCTCCCCCTTTTTATCACGAAATGACAAAGGGTAAAAGAAACAAGAAAAATAACAGGAGAACAGGAGACAACACATGCAAGAGCATAAACAAACAGGAATTACCCCCCCTTACTAACAGGCACATATAGTTAGAAAAATAACACACGGGAAGCAAACCAAAAACTCAGAAAATGCACAGGAAAAAAAATGGTATGCAATGACATGAAGCACACACAGGCACATACTGAGATAAATAAAAATCATGTTAAAAACTGACTGAAACAGCATTTCAAGCTGATACAATGATACCCAGTCAGTATTCCTGTTTATGACATGAAACAATAAACAATCATTTTAAAAGTGGCTAAATACAACATTTATGCATATGACATAAACACCAAAGCATATAAAGCACTTGCGTGAAAAATAAAGTGCACAACAAATCAAGGCTTAAGACCTTATTTTATGAGCTGGACACAGCTAAAGAAATCCATCTCTAAACAAACCAAGTCCACAAAATAGGTGTTCAAACCCAGCACCACTAGGACCTGAAAATAAGCAACATTGGTTGCATGCTATATTATTTACCCCATAATTATCATGAGCTCATATATAATAACTCTTTCGAGTGAAGGGTTTTTGCCCTTATCTTTTAAATTTGGCCACATTGGCTCTTTTGCATTTGAGTCTCATTTTTTTTTTAATTTAATTCCTTTTACTTTTGCAAAAGGGGATAGCATAAGGTCATCTAGTCAAAGGTCACACTATTTAGCAAACAAAGCATGGAAGAGATTAGATTGCCATTCCAAAAACTCATACATGCGACCAAGCCTTGATAAAATAAAATCGTGTATGTGAGGTGCAAGCACAGGATATACCAAAGGTTTTTATCACACACACTCATGTATATAGAGCATCAAGAAAAATAAAAGCATATCATACATGCATAATCATATATCCTACATACCAGGATCACATGCATAAGCTTTTTATGCTCTGACAAGCCATAAAATAAAATAATTTTTGTCTTTTTCATTTTCTATTTTTTTTTTTAAATTTTCCAGATTTTAAAAATAAAAATAAAGACATAAACAAGCTTGTAAAACATCCAATGGTACGTGGAGTTGTATCCCGAGTGCAGATCATACTACCGTCCATTCGGAATCGGCTATGAAATTTATGTCCGGGTTTCCATCCTATATACCAAGGGACATAAAACAAAAACAAGACACACACACCCATATGCTGTGAAAACAAAATAAACGTGCAAAAACATAAAACACACGCCCACACACATGCAATGGGAAAATAAAAATGCATCCTTTAAGCAGAGTTACACCGAAGTGCACTCTCATCATATCCATCAGGACACGCAGAAGAAGATGGGAATTCATCTTGCTTCTTCACCCAAACCTTTCGAGGAACCTCATCCACTTGAGAATTCCTAGTCAACAAATTAATTTTCTCACTAAGAAATTTTATCTGTTTAGTTAGTGTAGAAACTTGAGAAGCTAGATTTGAAAAGTCAAATCTAGGTGACACCTTCTTAGGCCTCTTCTTTTGCTTGTGAAGCATGAAGCACTTAGGCCTAATATGTCCAGCCTTGCCACAGTACTGGCACACAGGCACAAACCTCGGATGAGAGCGAGGTTTACCCACAACACCTCTAGATTGAGGTTGGGAAACATGATGAGGAATAACAGAAGAAAAAACATGACTACACACAACAGGTTTCTTACCTAAGTCACGTTTAGCTGCTACAGGCACAGTTTTGGAAGAAGATGCCTTATCATAGTTAGGCTCAAAATTAATACCTAACATACGATCCACTTTCTTATTTCCACTAGCAAATACAGACAACTGGGTTCTAGTATCTTCAAGTTCAGTTTCTAATATTTGGACCCTGTTAATTAGGCCTCTGTTCCTCTCCTCTATGTCATCTACCATCAAAAGGCTCTGCTCAAATTTTTCTTGAGCTTCATTCTTTTCTAGCTCTACAGCTTTCAGCCTTTTATTGACCTCTATATTAGTCTTCTTAATAGCTAAACTCTCATTAAACAGTTCAACATAAGCTACGTGAAGACTTTCCTCATCTACAGAATCATCAAGAGAGACTTCTGAATCAGCATCATTAACAACAATCTCTCTCTCATCAGTCACACTAGCAGTAAAAGCAATATAATTGCCTTTAGGAGAGTCATCACCTTCAGAATCACTAAGTGATGCTGCCATGACTTTCTTGCCTTTAGCCATAAGGTATATAGGACACTCAGATCTAACGTGCCCATATCCTTCACATTCATAGCATTGGGCACCATGAGATCTACTATCCATATCCTCTCCAGACTCACTCCTGCTATACCTAATTTCTCTAGGCATAACCTCTCTATCCCTGTTACTGCTATGGCAACTCTTCTTAAGTTTAAGAAATTTCTTAAACTTCTTTGCAAACAAGGCCAAATCACGATCCGTAAAGGTATCATTATCGCTAGACGAATCATGCACAACTTCCTTAGCGATTTTCATCGCAAATGTTTTTGGCTCTCTATAACCAGGAAGTTTTTTATCACAAACTTGCAGTTTTCCTACGAGTTCTTCTAAGTCAAGCTTATCAAGGTCATTGCTTCTCTATGGCGGTAATCTTGGGTAGGAATTTATCAGGAAGAGATCTAAGGATTTTCCTAACTATCCTATTGGTAGGAATAGTCTCACCTAGGTTAAAGCTTGAGTTAACAATATCGTTAATCTCAGCATAAAATTGATCAAAGGTCTCATCATCCTTCATTCTAGCGACCTCAAACCTAGTAGCAAGATCCTGGAGTCTACTATTTTTAACAGATAATGTGCCCTCATGCACAGTCTGCAGGATGTCCCAAGCATCCTTGGCTATATCACACATAGAGATTCTCCTAAATTCTGCAGAACAGACAGCACCATGTATGGCATTAACAGCCTTGCTGTTCCTATTGCTAGCATTAAATTCATCCTTGGTCCAGATCAATTTATCTTTAGGGGAAGTGACCCCATCAACAGTAACAACGGGAGGTTTCCACCCGTATTCAACAGTCATCCAGACCCTCTCATCTAAGGACTTAAGGAACGCTTTCATGTGAACCTTCCAATGTAAATATTCCGTGCCATCAAAAAATGGCGGACAATTCAAGGGTTGACTATGCTCCATAGCTAATGGGTCAAGGATCGAGTTCAGGCTCTCATACCAATTGAAAAATCGGGGTTATCCTAAGTTCTGACCCTATGCGGAATTACAAACAATAAGCAGGACAAGTCCTGTTACTGCTACTATGGAATTGCAACAGGCAAATTGACAGGCAACCACAATAACAATCAAATAAAATATGCTGAAAATATAAAAACAATAACGATAAATAAAGCAGCAAATAAAATCAATCACACAAAATTCAACACAATGATTTTGGTGATGAAGTGGAAAACTCTTCCGAGTAAAAAACCACTCCGGGTATAAGTTACCACCCGAATCCACTATATAGAGAAAAACTTACAGTGATGGTCAAGACCTATGGTTGCAACTCCACCGACTCAAGTACCTCAATACTGCAAGAACTCAAGGCAACTCCTCAAGCCCACGACCCACGGTTTTCTTCAGAACCTCTGAAGTCTCTGAGTAGATTATATCACCAATGACGCCGAAACTCCGACAACCAAACTTCCTCCTAAAGAACTCTAAAGGATTAGGGAATTTGGGTTAAGTTGTGTTGAAGGTTTATCAAAGAAACATTCACACCATCAATGAAGAAGACAATAAGATAAGAAGTCTTCAATGGTGGAATCAAAGAGAGTTGAAAACTTTTTAGTGTTTTGGCTTGAAGGATTTGTGTTTTAACTATTGGGGAAGGTGGCTTAATGTTTGTTTATATAGGTAGAGCAAAGGAAAAAGGTTTCTTAGTGTTATTTTGGCTTTAAAACGTATATAAGAAAACTTACTTACGCAGGGACGTTCGAACGCACTTCAAACACAACTCAAACGCAAAGTTTCTGCCTCGAAAACATTCGAACGAAACACGAACGCAACAGGAATGCAGTCGCGGACTGGTTTTCAGGTGCAACTTAAAACGCTTGTAACTTTCTCGTCTCTTGGCCAAATCATGAGTTCTTTATATGTACGCGATCATCTTCAAGTCTACTTTCCAATGCAACTGA